>CM076582.1:436877372-436968534 GCA_034641835.2 Pinus albicaulis | reverse complement strand
TGTGAAAATTTCTTAATGTTACAATTATGTAGAAATCTACTGTTAGATCTAGTTATGCTCCCCCTACTTAATAATTTATTAACTGAAAATTTCAGATTAATATCAAAGCAAAACACAACAGACTTTCACCAATTCAAATCTAGAAAAAAGTACATGCACACATGACAAAGTGACAGTGATTTTCTGGACAGATGGTCCCCGAAAAAACCCAATGTGGGAAAACTGGTCTCTGGCTACAGGAGGGTTTTATTATTAAGAGTTTTCTGAATATAGCAAATCTGGGTTCTAGATCTCGAAAACCCGACAGAGATAAAATAGATCTGCAACTCACCGGTTGTTCTGAAGCCAAAATAATGACTGATCCACACCCTCAAACGAGATTTACAGGACTCAGCCAAAATTAGGTCCTAGAAACCCCAGCGCTGCCCTCGAAGCCCTTGCGTCAGCCTCTGCAACCCCTGCGTCTCTCAGTGCTAGCCTGGAAAGGGTTGTGTTACCCCAGACTAGGTGATGCAGTCCCTATGCTACACCTAAGGGTCTCTGCGTAACCTCTGAGGGTTTCTAGCTGCCTTACGCTGCCCTGGGAGTGACTGCGCAGCACCTGCGTCGCTGAAGCTGCCCCTATGCTGCGCAGCTACTACACTCTTCCTGCTGAAGCCCCTGCTCCTCTGCACTGCCTTTCTGAAGCTGCTCTGTATCTCTTGCTGATTCTAGACACTGGAATCATATCATCCTCTTTGTCTAAACTCCCCTCTCTGCAGCTGAAACACTTCTGAGAATTCTTAGCAAACCCTGCCCTAGAATCTCAGCTTAGCTTCAGTGCTCTGCCTCTGTGTGTTTACAAATGACCCCAAGCCTTTCCTTTATACTTTTCTCGTTGGGAAACCAACAGCCATGATCAGATCTTGAATCAATGGCTAAGATTAAAAGAAAGCTTGATCCATGTGACTTAAGACAATTTCATCACATGTTTAATTTAATTAACTTTAATTATTTCATTTTCCTAAGTTTAGACTTAGGAAATACATTAAAATAATTATTTAATTAATTAACTCCCAAACCAGATGAAATTTCCCAAATCTCTTTCTGGGTCTTGTAGATCAAGTGTACTCTAGTCCCTCCACAAAATTTGGGAGCTAGCCCAAATACACAAAATCTCAATAGGTTGCCCATGATGATCACACTGGAAAGGGGAGATTATAGGTTGATCATGATCCTGAGGGGGTGCCCAAGGAGATAAAGAATACTCAAAGAGGGGTTCTTCCTCGACACTATACTCGGAAAGGAGAAAAGGATCAAGGTCACTTGAGATCATATGAGTATAGGGGTGGGAATCATTCTCAAAATCATGAACAAGAGAAGAAAGCGAAGGGGAGGGTGGAGTGCTATATTTGATAGGTTTCTCTTCCCCAAAATCATAATCTAAAGGCTCAAGTGATTTGAATATCAAATCGTGAGGAGTATAGGTAGGAGCCTTATCGACTTTCTTACTATCGACATCAAAATTTTGGTTTTCCCTAAAAGGAGAATCAATTACTTCCAACTGCCCCTTTTCATGTCGAGGAAAATAATAATTTTCCTTCCCAAGGGTATCGATGGATAGCTCATCATAAGTAATGCCCGAGAGAAAGGGAAAACCAATCTCAGCCTGATCCTCTTTTTCGATATCATAAATGGGAGCATGATCAAATTGAGGACCAATGATTTCCCACTTCTCCTTTTCAATGTGGAAGTAATCTCCAATGTCATCTTGTAACCGGCTAATGGGATCAACTTCATCAAGGTTCTCAAAGGAAGAGTCATTGGGAGTACTATCCTTGAGAAAGGCAAGGTTGGTCTCAAAGTCACTTTCCATAAACTCATCCTTCCCAACACATGTGTTTCCGAAGGCATCTTGTTCATCATGTGGACCTAATGAGGACTCATCTTCTTGCTCGTCACTAAGATCCTCAAGGTTATCTCCAACTTCTTCATCTTGACTAATGAGACCTTCCCTTCGGAGGGCTTTCACAAGCAGCTTCATTAGATTGGAACTTGGGTCCCTTATACTCTATGAATTTGTTGAGCAACTTGATAAACGATGAAATGATTTCAGGCTCACACGAGTTGAGCCAACCTCGGTGCCTATATTCAATAGAAGCAATAAATAACTCCATGAGGTTGTCTAGATGAACCACATTAACTTCGGAAGCATGCTTAAGTTTTGGTATGTTGTCTCACCCTTGAATTGTGGCATATTTTGCATAAACTTCCAATCCAGGCCATTTGGGTATAATGGAACCCATCTGATATCCAAAGCAGGAAACCACTCATGAAGCTTTTCAAAAACCATTGATCTTTATATATTGATAACATGGGAGTTGCCAGGGTGAACTAAAATTGCATTGACAAATGCTTACTTCACCCTACAAGCATTGACTTTGAAGTTCAATGAAGAACTAGCGCTTCGTTCTTCCAATGGAGTCGCCAATAATGATATATCAATATGTCATATGGGGAACAAAACACGCGTCTTGTGTTCCCAGCAACGGCACCAGAAATGTTAATGCTCAAACTAGAAGGGGTCCTAAAGGGGATCCTTGAAGGGATACCACTAGGTCAAGCGCAACAATGTAGCAATGGCCCACTGTCACCTCGGCTAAGGCTCCCTACTCTTTACGAACTTTCACCGATGGGAGGAGACCCATTATAATAAGGATCACGAAATTGAATGGATCAATGATAGGATGAGAGGTGATCCTAAAAGCCTATTCACAAGAGAGGCTCAGATATATGGCTTGCTTGCTTTGAAAGCAAGGTGAAAGGCTCTCTAGGAAGGGCTTAGGGGAATTCTAAGAGTTAGGGTTCGAGTATATGACTTGTCAAGAAGATTCTTAGCTCCTAAAATCCTTGTGGAAACTTGGCTTCCAAGTGGTCTTTGTAAAATTGGCTTCAATAAGTTGTGGGACCACACGAGACTAAGTGGGCCCAAGGTTGGGTCAAGGGAATGGGGTTGAGCAACCAATGATGTGCTTGACCTAATAAGGGAAGAGAAGGGGATCAAAAAAGAAATTTTCAATGAAAGGTAATGCAATGATCCCAGTGAGGTTTCCAGCCTAAGGAAACCATGGGCAAGAATCGGTCTTCGAGCTAGGGCTTGCGATATCTCAAGATCCCACAGTCGAAATCTCATGAAAATTGGAGGGCTTCTTGAGGACACACCATCGCAGTTGTGGACCAAATATCGAAGTGTTTGGATGAATAGATTGTGAGATAATTGATGCCCTAGGTGACCTATGTAGGCTAGTCCTAGAAAAGAGGGGAAGGTGAAACAAATAATCTTTTAGGTGATCACATATCGAAGACCAGTGCCTAATCTTTTGAGGAGATTGGAGTCAAGTAGAATTATGACTATGGATATTGAATTTTCTATGTCAAGGAGGCCTCAATGACAACTTCGCATAGCATTAGGGCAGCAACAAAAGCAGCTTCAAGGACTTTATACTTCGTTTTGAAAAGCTATATAATCTCATGAAATTTGAAGGGCTTATTGAGGACACGCCATCGCAGTTGTGGACCAAATATCAAAGTGTTTAGATGGCTAGATTGTGAGATAATTGATGCCCTAGGTGACCTATGAAGGCTAGTCCTAGAAAAGAGGGGAAGGTAAAAGAAATAATCTTTGAGGTGATCACATATGGAAGACAATTGGAGTCAAGTAGAATTATGACTATGGATATTGAATTTTTATGTCAAGGAGGCCTCAAAGACAACTTCGCATAGCATTAGGGCAGCTTTAAGGACTTTATACTTTGTTTTGCAAAATAGATGGCTTATCAAGATGAATTTCAACGATGAAGCATCTATAGGAACATTCACTCGTAATACATGGCCCATACATGAAGCATCACTATCTAGAAACACAATTTCCAACTCTCACATAAATGGATGCAGTGAATTAACCCTAGTATAGCAAAGAAATCCCAACAACAATGTGTGTGACAAAAATAGAAAAAATAATAGAATTAAATTTCACTTACATGTATTAAGAGTATATCCAACCATCAAAACTCTGCCAATCAAGAAGCTCCAAGACAAGAGAAAATGATCCAAACATCAAAATTCATTCCACGCTCCAAAAATTCATCCTCCAAAAAGAATAGTGAAAATAGCACAATATCGAATGATCCATCCAAGTGATCATGCTAAAATGAATTCACATTGCTTGTATTTATACACTTCTAATGAGTTCGATTTAGCTAATTGAGCCTAGATTAGCCCCTAAAATAAAATAATGTGCAAAATAACTAACTTTTGGTGACAAACCCACCAAACCAGCTAATAAGCAAAATAATAAGCCTCTCAAGAGGTCGAATGACGAATAATGCATGACGTTGGGCCTCCTAAGAAGCTTGATGAAGTCCACAAGTGCCACAATGATGAATTGGACTCCCAAAAGCAGTGGACAAGTGGTTGGCCCCTTGTTCCTAAATAATAAACATGTGGTGCTCCCAATGGGTGTGGGGGTACACAAGTCACTCATGGGTCTCCAAGTAGATCAAAGATGTTTGTAGACCATCTGTAAGGGCTCATGCATTGGCTTTTTCCCACGTGTTAAATGTGTTTGCTTCAACCATCCTTTGCATCTTGTGGTACATATTCATGTTGAATGTGGCCAATTATGTTGCTACTTTTTCTTTTCAGCTGCATCAACCTCTGGGGCATCATTCCAAGCCCGACCCAAGGTGTGGGCAAGGGGAAGAGGAGGCTAACTCTATGTGGACCCTGTGGAGAAATTTGAACCCAGGTAGAAAATATGATGGACGGGGTTATAATAAGTGGAAGGGGAGTGATATATATGGATGGGAAAGCAGGACCATGCAACCAAAATCGGGGTTTCCCATGTAGTACCCCCCTAAAACCCAATGGTCAGTAAAGGAGATCCCACAAGACTAGGATCCAAGGGTAGCATCCAAAAGAGGTCTTGGGGATAGAAGCACAGACCTAGCCCACTCTTTCCGCCAAACCCCCCCATTAATCCATGCCCAGAAGTGTCCATGATAAGTAAACTCAATACTCAATTACCAAATGACAAGGCATACCTATAGGTTCGGGAGGCCCACCTTCAAACATTCGATCATGACAGATGGGTGAGGGACCACATGGCTGCCTTAGGTGGCGGAGAAATAGCACAACAAGCTAGTTGGTGGCTGTGACCCGCTGCTAGCTACGAGCTTAGGAACCATCTTGGAGAAAATTTTCTCGTAGGGCTATCTCCCACAAAGTGGTGGGTAACATGTACTATTGTTCTTCTTGTTTTGGTAGTTGTTTGATTATATACGAACATAATAATAAGTGAAGAAGGTAATAAGTAAGAAGACATCATAAGCAGTTATCATAGAAAGAGAAATCATCTTAATTATTGCCCTATAGATTTCTCAACACATCTAGGCACATCATCAAATAGTCCAAAGCCCGAGCTCTCGAGCTCAGCATTTCAACATATGGAGGCAAATCAAGAGGTGTAAAATCATGTAGAAGTTACTCAAGGCCCAATCCTCATCTCTGGAGGGGCAACATTGGGGGCACAAAGTCAGATCTCTCTCATATTGGGGTGAAATACCCTCTGGAAGGTGTTGGAAATAATTCAAGCCATCCCTCAAAGGATATATGTTGCATGTATGATACCATCTGAATAAACCTCTTAAGATCAAGAGCAATCAACATCATTAGGGACATAAAACCACTAAAGCATCAATTGACCATATCTAATGCTAGGGCACATAAATACTTCACACAAAACTCACCTTCAAATGTCTAACTAGCACAAGATCTATAAACAAGTTACCTCACATGTGTTATGGATGATTAGGTCAACAACCCTATTAGGTGTTTCTAACCCCCAAGGGGAGTGACATGTACTAGGTAGACCCATCAAACCATAGGTGTGTGTGATAAGGTGGTCATGGAGTGGAAAAATTAGACTAGCTAATAGAGGTCCAACATGTCCTAGAAAAATGTCATAGCCATGAGACCAACTAATAGAGGTCCAACATCCTAAGCGTAATGATGTAAGGAGGGAGCAATCATGGAGGCATGACTTACCCCTTTCCTCGCGCTGCTTTTTCCACCCCTCTAGTGTGCCTTTTACTTTAATGATTTATCTTTCTTTGGTGCATAGCTTAAAAGCCCAAGCTTGCTTTGTGCTTTTCTAATACCCCCTTCAGGATGTAGTAGCTTCTTGCTCATCAAGGTGGGTACATTCAAGAGTTCCTTTCTTTTAGATGAAGCATTAAATGCTTGAGGAATTAGGTGATGACTAATAAGTGGGGTACAACTCATGCTAGGTTTTTTCCCATATGCTAAATAAGTCTTAGCCATCTTTTGCATTTTACATTTTCTTTCTATTGTGTCTTTATATACTTTTATCGTTCTTTCAATTGCATCAACCTTCGAGACCAAGTTTATGAGCCCTAACTCAAAGATATGGATATAGGGTATCAATCTCAATGACCAATGACAATCAACCCAAAGAATGGAAATGAATAATCGAAAAGGATGGAAAGTGGTAAGTATGGATTACCCTAGACAAGCTATATCAATCAATACCTCCTCATTAGTGCACTTTCTAAACCATAAGGCCTCAGAGGAGCTCTCACTGAACTAGAGTCAAAGATTAACCTCCTAGGTGAAGTGTGGGAACAAGGATATAATCAAAAGCAATCAATCATCCAATTTTCCCCATGATTCATATTAATATGCCCATAACATTAATTGAAAGCACGTGATGGATAGAATAGTTAGAGTAACTGTTGATAGATGACCTAGCTTCCTTCCAAAAGAGTGTTAGATAGGAAAAAGCACTGACCATAGCAAAAGGTGGAGAAATCTATCATCAAGCTATATAGAGACCACCATAGGGTTGCTAGTTGACTAGCTATCAAATGAGGAGAAAAAATTTCTCATATCGATTACCCACTTTTGGTGGTTAACAGCTCACTCCAACTCAAAAAGATGTGCTCACCATAGAGCGCAGGATCCATATGCTCAAACGAAGAGTGCATGAGAATCCTAGCAATTCTCGATACTCTTAGACTTGTAACCTGTACACTCATAACAACCTTTTAACAATAACTGAGCAAGGTGTTGATCGTCACCCTTGCAATATATGACAATAATAGTACTAAAATAAAATGTTAGCAAAAATAAAACAATATCTAACTATTATGCAAGCAATCAAAAAAGGATGCACAAACAAGAATGCAAGGCACACAATCCTACTCTAACTACCTAAAATGCATCAGGTTCCATTGAAAAGGGTGAGGTGCTTCTCATCAACGGTGATGACAAACACACCCCATCAAGATTACCTACGTAAAAATAATTAACCCCTACCTTTCCATGGACCTTTTATGGATAAGGATCATTATTAACAAGAATTAGATCCCCAACTTGGAAATCTCTTCCTTGTTTCTCAACCCATTATTTCTTTGTTTTTATTTCTGTCTTTTCACTTTGGAGAAAGGCAATTGGTTTATTTGACATACATTTCCTCCATTTTCCTAAACCACCCTTGGTTTCTTAATGATACTAGCCTCAAAGTGTTTCCATGCCACCTGTAGGTTCAAAGGCTTAGGATCCCCTTCCACCTTGCTAGGTTCTTTATATGAAATAGGTGTTGATTTATGGTAGCATCGGATGTGCTCTAAGCCTCAAAATTTACAGGGAGGCTAGGAAACATGCATGATGCATCCTCCAAGACCCAGAAATCGTTTTGGGAAATTCCACCTGGAGACAATTTTACAAAATAATTAATTATTTTTAATAGTTGGCTAAGTCTAAACTTAGGAAATTAAAATAATTAAAGAGTATTAATGAAACTGTGTGAATCTTCTAGAAAAAGAAGGAGATCGAGTCAAGATGATCTGAGCCATTGATTAGAAAGTAATCTAGGTCGTTGAATGATCAAGGAGAAGATTATAAGAAGAGACTCGATGGGCACTTGGAAGGCACATCAAATTAGAGATTAGAGATCAATTTCTCAAGTGAGCAAAGCAGCAGTTGCCAGAGAAATTATCGAGAGATTTCTTCCAGTGAGGGGCAGGGATAGTGACCGGTGGAGATTTTCCTGATCCGGTGCACACAACGTAGAGGAGGCTGAGAGAGACCCAAAGAGGCAACGCAGAGGCATGCAGAGGCAGCACAGAGTCTGAGACGAGATTCGCAGTTCTGTTGAGGAAAAGTCCAATTCTAGTGCTGGGAGCCAGGGTGAAAACCGAAGGACCAGAGATTGGAGTATCTAGCCAACAGATCGATCAACCAAGGGAGTGACGCAGTCCCTATCAGTTGTGACGCAAAGCAGCGCAGCGATTGCGCAGAGGCAGCTTGGGGCTAGCCATTCAGAGGCTGGATCAGAGTCTGTTCATCAATGATAGTGTGAGGTTATTTTCTCACTAACTTTCTACCAATTATTTTCTCTATATCGAATAGCCAGTAAGGCATCCAAGATTGTATTCAGAATTACTACTTAATAATACAAACCCTTAGTTGTTGCACCGGTTTTCCCACATTGGGTTTTTCCAGAGACATTTGTCCAAAAATAACAGTGTCAAATGTGTGTGTTATTTCTTTCCTGCGTTTTACTTTGTTTCCGCAACATTTTATATTTATGTAGGGTGCAATGTGATGTATTTAGTGTTTGTCGTAGATAACTGCAAATAAATTGTTAAGTAGAGATTAACAATTAGGTGAATATTTTCCAGTGGTTGCACTAGGATTCCATATTTAGGAATTTTCACATGGTATCAGAGCGCAGGTGAAGCAGAGAAGAGCTCAGAAGCAGAGATGAAGAGGAAGCTCTAAGAGTTGCGCAGGCAATAGATCGAATCCCCTGAAGGCTTTCGCAGTCCAGTCCAAGAGGGAAAGATTTTCGTGGAAAAATCTCTCTCTGAGTGAGTCGACAAAGAGGAAGATTTTCCAAATCAAAATTTGTCAGCAGCAGTGCAACAGCTTCAGCGCAGAGAAAATCTTCAGCTGGTACGCAGATTTTCTGCAACAGTTGCTAGTGCAGAAAAGCGTCAAAATGGAAGAAAAACATACAGAGGGAATTCTGACCTAAGAGAATTTCTTGCCCATAAATTCTAATTTCCCACGCAGAAGCAGTAGTAGTTGTATGAATTTTTGCTCACTACAGCACAGAGTGCGTAGAGCCATTCAGCAGTTGCGCACAGGGTTAGAGGCAGATTCGACATTTGTTGGGCGTGATGACAACAATCGAGCTAAGAGATTGGGATCGTTTGGAGGGTGCCTCCAACTATGTGATCTGGAAGGCAAGGGTCTCCTTCCTTCTGGATGAGCACGATCTCAATGCCTTCATCGATAATGTGGCAGTTGTTCCTGCAGATACGGATCCATTCAAGGCCTACAAGAAAGATATGGCAAAAGCCAAAAGGCTGATCCTCAATGGACTGAGGAATCACATTGTTTCACACATATCTGGCAAAGGGACTGCCAAAGAGATGCGGGATGCTTTAGCTACGCTGCATGAGGGATCTTCCGAGCAACGGAAGATGTTCTTGCAGGAGAAGATGAGATCCACGAGGATGCAGAAGGGGCAGTGCATAGATCTGTTCCTTTCGAAGCTTCAGGAAATCCAAGATCAACTCGCAACTGTAGGGTCAGCACCGCAGGCTATGGAGATGGTGAGGTTGGCCTTAAATTCTATCTCAAAAGAATGGCAAGTCTTCGTCTAGAGCATCTTGGGCAGAGAAAGATTATCGGATTGGGAAGGGATGTAGGCTGCTCTTCAACAAGAAAAGATGAGGAGAGACTTAGTCAAGTGCAAACTTGATGGCAGCAGCAGCAGTGGGACGAAGCCCAAGGAGGAGGAGGAGAATGCAACCCTTACATCAAAGGGGCAACAGGAGTAGCGGAGGCGGAAGAAGGATGTCTTGAAGATCAAATGTTTCATGTGTGGTGAGCTTGGTCACTACACTATGCAGTGTCCTCTTTGGAAGAAGGAAAAGGAAAAGAAACATGATCAGCGGGTTGAAACCGCTGGGATCAAGGAGGAGGAGTTTGCGATGATTACCCACATACCTCCAGGGGAGAGTTGGGGCGATCTAGTACTGTAGTTCGAAAGAGCTGCAGATGGACAGGATCTTTGAGGAGTCCACCTCTCGGATCAATACCTTGCTACGGGAGCCCATATCACAAGTAGCATGATGGACGAGTGTTGGTGCATAAGACTGTCGGAGTGATAGTTTCAATGGCTACAAGCGCTAGAGACTAAGCAGCGCAAAGCATAGTTGGCAGTAGTGCAGTTGGCACAGTGCAGAGTCAGCAGCAACGCAGATGCTTCAGAGTGTCAGAGTAGAGACTAGCAGGAGTCAGAACTCCAGTGACAGATGCATCATGTTGAACACATTTGGTTCAGTATTTTGGATGTTTTTCTGTTGCAACAACAGCAGAGTTGCAGTGTAGACGCAGTTGGCAGCAGCATCCAGAGTCAGCAACAGCATAGATGCAGCATTTGCGCAGTAGTTGGTGGGCAGTGATGTCAGACATCAACAGTGCAGGGGGAGATGATACAGAGTCAGGGTGATGCTTCAGCAGGTTGCATTACTAGAGCACATTCCTCGCTAAAAGGGAGTGTTGATATCTGGTAGTATCGAATGGGATCTAAGCCTCAAAATTTGCAGGGAGGCTAGGACACATGCATCCTCCAAGACCCAAAAATCGTTTTGGGAAATTCCACCCAAAGATAGTTTTATTAAAATAATTTATTATTTTTAATGGATGTTTTTGGGAATTTTAATTAGTGATTAAAAGCTCCTAATATTTAATTATCAACCAGGAATCATAAACACGAGTTGCACTGCGCATTGGTTCAATATCTAAATGCAGAGTGTGAGATTTCCGTAATAATGAATTTCTAAGTGCAGAATCTTGATTTCTCAAATTCAAAACTCCTTTACCTACTCAAGCAACTCAAAAACCCTTTTGTTTGATTAAGAAAACAAAACTCTTCTATCTACTTAAAGAATCCAATATGTAAAACTCAAAAGAAATCATATCCAACTTATGAAACTCAATATATTAACTTGTGCATCAACCCTACAAAACACTATCCATGTTCTAAACCTATTTCATCCTTTCAAAAAGACCTAAATCAAACACAAGCTTTCTATGACAAATGCAAAACTTAAATAACTCGATTCGAACATTCAAGCTACTTATTCTGACCGATAAAATCCTTAACAAAGTTCAAATCTTCTTCATTTTCACACTCAATTAACTTATCCCAAAATCGTTCTCAATCACAATAAAGCAGAATCACTCTCATGAAATGTTCAATCGAAATGAAAAATATTCATCCTTAATGAAAATCAAACTGCCTAACTACAAAATGAAAACACTGTTTATTCAAAATCGAAATTCAAATTGTACAGTTTTATTCTAATACTATACTACCAAATTGAGTTGCATTCAATGGAAATTAAATTACTCTGATCTACACTACTGCAATGACCATTTTGAAACTAATTTACTTCAATTCAAACGCTGCATCAAACCTAGACTACTCCTGATTAGAATCGACATTGTCATTACCAATTCAAACAAAATTATTCTAATTGAACTCAGAATACCTCACGACAAAACTCAAATATGAAACAATTGTTCAACCTCTGAACAATATAAAGACACTCCGCTCTAAGATTAACTACAAGACGCCAAACACATATATCAAAAATCATTCCAATCCTACAAACTACTTTAGATTTTATTCCATAGAAATGATGTTCTTAATTGTGTTATCCCAATGCATTCATGCTTGCTTATTCATCTAAATTACTGAGTATGCATGTTCAAATGATTAAGCAAGAGTTGGTTTTAATCATAACAATTTACAATGCCATGGTTCAATAAAAACATCCTTCAGAGCAATCAATCATCGATGAGGATAATTACTTAATGTCTATGGATCAATCGAAGGTTTAGTTATAATATCAACAACGAATATTCAAACACTCCACTAATCAAACCATTTGAATTTCAGACAAATGTAAGCTAACTGTGAGAAATCACACAATTTCCTAAATCTACTCTAGCTATGAAGCTTGGTTCCAGTTGTGGTGGGCCCTCCCACGCCTAGAGCAAGCTAGTCTACTTCAGTAAAATAGCAATCAAAACATGAATATGATACTCACAATGAGATAGACTGAAAAATATTTGATTCAAAGCTTAAAGGAAGTCATACATTGTTTCAGATCTTCCAAAAATAGAGTTTTTAAAATTAACAATAAGACATTACATACTTCACTACTTAACAATCTGATTTCAAATTGCATCGAGCCTTTTAAGAGGCAACCGACGGGTACAAACTTAACAAAATATTCCTTAACATGGCAACTTGTTATCTAACAACTAATCTAAGACTATATCATATCTTCAAATGAGCTATATGAGGCTTTGACAAACCGCTTCTACCTCTGGATAAACAACTCCTATCTCTGGACAAACTGTTTCCATCTCGAGCCATAAAGCTATCGGGCATGAGATATTAGAAGATCTTCACGAACTGTTTATATCTCAAAAAAAAGAATTTCCACCCGTCGACTGCCACCTTCAGTACAAGTTTGGAAACAAGTTTTTGAGTACAAAATAATAGTAGTGCTTTGATGACAAGGCATCCACCACCTCATCCTCCATCTAGGTACTTAATCTACCATTCCTTGTCAATAACCTTCATAGCTAGGAGCCCAAAAATAGATAGTTAGGAGTATTTTAATAACATGACTTTACAATCTACCTAAATTCAACCACAAACACTGAAATAATGTCACATAAATGTGTTTAACCTCTAGTTATGTGATGGCAGGGTTTAAGCAGTAAATGAAGTGGCATAGTAGGTGAAAAGAGATATGTTTAGAGGTAAAAGGGTAAAAAATGGGAGTAAAAAGGTAAGAAAATAGAGACAAAAATGGGCGCCAACATCCCCCATGCTTGTACGAATGCATGTCCTCATGCATCAACTATACTTCGCCAAAAAGGATAGTTGTGAGAGAGATCCCTGGTTAAAGATCTATTGCCCTGACCAGGACCTCTAACCCATGCTTAACCGGAATCGAACACTTCTTGAACTAGAGAGCTAATTCCTAAGCACTCAGTTTCTTGGTAGGCTTAAGCCTAGAGGCTTTCCATCGTAACAACCGCTTGTTCTTCCATTTCAACTCATCGTTCTGAGAGAACAATCCTAGATTAGTGTCTCGGATTTGGTTGTTTACCTCACTAACATAGTCAAATAGGACCTTGTACTTGTTTTCCTGCTCTCGTAACTTTGTAATCCTCTTTTGCAACTTAACCAAGCGGATTTTCAAATTTTCCTCTTCAGCAGTAACAGGGGCCTTCACTAGTGCAGTAGACTGTTGAGAGGCACTGCCTCCTCATGCTCTACTGTTACCTTTCCTTCTTGAAGTAGTCTGTTGCACCTCCTTGCTGAAATCCTTGTTGGGCAAGGACTGGATAGGCGACAAAGTTTTAAAATCCTAGGCAATATCAAAAGGAACACCAGCTTCTGATGCTGGATCATTCATTTCTTCAGGGTGTGGATTCGACTTTTTGATATCCGAGTCGAGGGAAGAGAGGACATCAATATGTGCAGAACTCAAAACCTTAGTTGCAGGGCATTTAACTTCGCTCATACTCCTAGTCCTTCGACAACCCTAAGCTGAAGTTTCTGCCATAGGAGCTGATGGTACCCGAGTTGGAAAGAGGGCTCTCTTCCATTTAAGCGTTGACTCATCCCCAACATGAGTCTCAAGGGTCTTGGATGCCGGTTCTCCCTCCTCTGGAAGAGACTGCTCCATGATATTAGCTGGTTCAGGTTGGTACTCTCTATCCTCGCTCTGTTACTTCCTTTGACGTTTCTTCCCTGCACTTTTCCTTTGCTTCTTTACTTTCCCTGTTTCTAAAGTTGTTTCTTCTCCTGCGGCTTTGGAGTGGGGCTCTGATTCTCCAAGAGACTCAGTGGGAGGAAAGGCAGGTTCAGTTATAGGGCTAGGTGTAGGCCGAGAGTGTTGAGAAATGTCATCCTTCTTATGTTTCAACAATGTCCCGAGAAGTTTTTGAAGACCTTTAAACTGGGTTCCCTCACTAGAGAAATTTTCGACCAGGAAGTCTTCCCAGGACTTCTGTCTCTTGCTTAGCTTAGCTACGATGATCATTTTAATAAGGTTGTGATGGTAAAAGGTTGTCTTGGGGCTCTTACCCTCCGACTAAACTCCCCGAGCCATTTGTGCAGACTTAACCTTAGAAAATGTGGTATATTGACCCTGTTGTCCTCAGTGAAATATGACAATAAGCGGATATGATATAAAAACACCACGGCATACCTTCCTTCATAGGTGACAAATCGCTGCAACATGGTGATCAAGGAATGCCACTTCTCCTCCATGCAACTCCATAACACGTCCTTCGACAGCTAATTGTCTGATAGGCAGGCTTGAAAAATTTGGTGCAATTGGGAATGTTCAACTGCCCTCCTTTGAAGAACGGTTCACTCGAGGAGGGTAACCCTGTGGCTCAACTGATCGACTCCTCTGTAACCTTGAAACGCAAATTACCTACTTTGACGTTTTCCCCATCGAAATTTTTTGCAAATGCCAGGGCAACCTTACCATTGAATCCTTGAAACTTCTGCAAAAATGGCATCCATCCTCGCTCTATCAGTATTCCTTTGCAATGTTGATACTCAAGGCTTTGTGAGAATTGACCAAATGTGGGCTCATGCCTATCAACCCCCATGCCTATTCAAAACCAAGGTTCCCAAATTTCAAATTGAAAGGTAATTCTTGAATCACTATCTTGCATCAAATAAAATCACAATGTTGGCTCCCTATTATTAAGAATCACCATGGTGCCATCTTCAGCCTTGTGGAAAAAACTTAGCCCCATCAGTCAATTAAACGGCATGCATCGTACCTCTGTGGGAGTGGCTAACGGAACGGTGGTCGAGTACTGAACACAAGGTGTGATGACAGCCGCTTATTGGGACATCATTCGAATTGACAGTATAGTAATCATGAAAGACGAAGGAGGAGGGTGGCAAGCATGAATAGGATTAGGAAGGGAATAATGGCAAGAACAGATTAATAATCGTGGGAAGGAGGGGTGTTAGGGAAAATGTAATTGTCGATGATAGAGGTGCATATTCACGTGACATACATTCAAATGCTCATAATTAAATCTAGATAAATTATAGGCACGTACCTTAGCTCTAACTCATAATGATTTGTAGCTCGAAACTTGAAGATCATGCTGGTTCCGATTTGAGATAGTGGCAAAATGACAGTCATAACAAGGATGTCAATGAAATGTATGTCAAAAAATGACATGCATACACAGTTGTGCTCCAATACATGTTATTCTTCAGAATTTTTTACTTTTAATGATAGAAGCCAATTATATGCATACAATGAAGTACATAAAGCGTAGGTACAGAAAGTTTTTGAGTGCAAAATCTGGAAATTTCTCTCTGCAATGATATCGTATAGCTTGCTAAGAGTTGCCTTCAAACCATAAATAACCTATACATCATCCAATGGATTTTAACCAAGTCGGGGATGATAACTGCCTAAGGCATTTCTTATTTTGAGAGCTTGAAATATCCAGAAAGGAAGCTCTAGGGGGGCTTCTTTTCCGTAGATATTCTGTTGAGTCCGGAAAAGAATAATTCTATGCTCAGCAGATCCCTAACTACTACTACTTCATAGTTTTAACGAGCCTAAAGTAGTCACTACTCGAGGCATTCATGTTTAGGGAGTCTGAATAACCCAAAAGAGACTCCAGGGGTTTTATTTTCCGTAAATATTTCCTTGAGCCCGGAAAAGAATAATTTTGTATTCAAGGAATCCCTAAACTACTACTGTTGCATTGAATTGTACGAGCCTGGATCAGTCACTGCTCGAGATTTTTAGTTTTAGAGAGTCTGAAATATCCAAAGAAGACTCCAAAAGGTCCTTTTCCATAATTAATCTGTCAAGTCTGGTTAAAGGAATAAACTTACCCAAGACAAATTTATCCTTTATTCTACATGAGCTGTGAGGAGAACACCTAAAGATGTGGAAAATATGTCAGCTCACTGTTTATATATATATAATTATAAAAATAAAATCAATTTGAAGGGTCGACAGAAGCCAGATCCTCTTTTTGAACTAATTCCAATCTCTGGATCTTGCATTACTTACTGTGAAAATTCCTGGCGAGAGAGGGGTCGGTGGTACAATTTTAAATGATGGCCATTTACTACAAATGAGGTTTTCTCATCATCAATAGTTTTAATGCAAGACTTCCTCTACTTCATAGGGCCCTAACCATCTCGTTGAGAACTTACCTTTGAAGTGTTTGAACTTACTGTCATAGAGTACGGCCCAATACCCTGCATGAAAAACCTTCTTCTTGATAAATTTATCATGCCATCGAGCTCGTTGATCCTGTACTAACATGGTTTTGTGAAATGCATCCTACCTGATCTCATCAAGATTATTTAATTGCATCAACCTTTGTTCTTGGGCGTCATTCAAGTTCATTCCCAATTGAATGGATGTTCGAAATGTCTTTACCTGAAATTCAATTGGAAGAAATACATGTTTTCCATATACTAATTCATAAGGGGTGTGCCCTGTTACATTACTCCAAGTGATACGATAGGCCCACAATGCTTCAAGTAACTTGTCAGCTCAATCACCATGGTGTAGTTGAATGGTTTTGGTGAGGATGGATTCCAAGTCTTTGTTTGTGGATTCCACCTACTCATTTGCTTGGGGGTGGTATGGAGTAGATTTCCGATGCTTAATCTGATATCGTTTTGTGATGGCCTTTACCAATTTGGATGTGAATTGTGTGCCTTGGTCAGTAACAATTTCCTAAGGCACCCCAAAACGGGTAAATATATCCTCAAAAAGGAAGTCCACCATTGCTTTCTCGAAAGTGGAATACAAAGCTTTGGCCTCCACCCACTTTGTCGCATAATCCGTGCGAACCAAAATATATCTCTTCTTCTTAGACATGGGAGAAATGGGACCCACAAAATCCAATGCCAATTTTTCGAATGGTTCTATTGAAATTTGTGTTTGGAGAGGCATCTCATCTATTGGAACTGGTTTCCCCATCCACTAGCAGGCATTGCAACTCAAGACAAACTTTTTGGCATCTTTGAAAAGTGTGGGCCAATAGTATCCTACATGTAGGACTTTGTAAGCAGTTCTTTTATTTGTGAAATGTCCTCCGCAAGGGTCGCTATGGTAAGTCTTTAGTAAATCAAACATATCATCTTCCCGCACACATCTTCTCATGATCAAATCAGTTCCTGTGCGGAATAGGTCCCCATCTATCCAGGAATAATTTGCACTTCGCTGAACAATATTATGTCTCTCCCTGGTAGAAAGATTGTGGCAATTTACCTGTTATCAGGTAATTAGCCGTATCAGCGAACCAGAGGGTAAGAGTTGATATTGCAAACAAGTTCTCATCTGGAATTGATGCCGAAACTGTTTCTTGAGCGATATTCATTCGGGATAAGAAATCAACAGCCAAGTTGTCTTTCTAGACCTGTCAATCACAGTGATATTAAATTATTGCATCAAAAGCAACCATCTAGCAATTCTTCCAATAGTAATAGGTTTGTCATTAAAAATCTAATGGCAGAATGATCGATATGGACAAAAGTCTCATAATCGGTAATGTAATGTCTAAACTTGCTAATAGCATGAACAACTGCTAACAATTCCTTGTATAGTTTAATTTAGCGGGTGAGAGGTTCTTGCTAACAAAATATATAGCGTAAGGAGAGTGATCTTCCCTTTGACCCAGCACAGCTCCAAGGGCAGTGTCTGATGCATTTGTGCAAATGTGAAATGGGAGAGACCAATTAGGCCCTCTCAATACCGGAGCGGTTGTTAGTTTATCCTTAGGTTCCTGAAAAGCATTCTAATAGCTAGTGTCCCATGAAAATTCAACATCCTTAGAAAGCAATTTAAACATTGGTGCTGCAATTTTAGTAAAATTTTCAATGAACTGTCTATAGTATACGGCATGTCCCAAGAAACTTCTTACCTCTTTCTGTGTGGTGGGAATCAGGATATGCGATATTACCTCTATTTCCGTCGGGTCCACTTTTATTCCTTCTGCCGATACATGATGTCCCAAGACAATTCCTTTAGTTTGCATCATCTTGCATTTAGCACTACTAAGATCTAGTTGAGCTTCTTGACAACGGATCAATAATTTTTCCAAATTTTCTAAAGCTTGATCAAAGTCATCCCCATATATTGTGAAGTCGTCCATATAGACTTCTACACAGTCATGGATCAAATCAGAAAAGATAGCCAACATAGCTCAATAAAATGTGGTCGGGGCATTACATAAACCAAAAGGAAAAACACGATAGGCATAGGTACCCCATGGGAAGGTATAGGTGGTCTTCTCTTGATCCTTTGGGGCTATTTGAATCTGGTTATCGCCATTATACCCATCGAGAAAAGAAAAATACTATTCCCAGACAATGTAACAAGTACCTGATCAATAAATGCTAACACAAAATAATCCCGCAAGGTGGCCTTGTTCAGCTCCCTATAGTCTACACAGATTCGCCATTTCCCGTTTTTCTTTGGAACTACCACCAATGGTGATACCCATTTACTGTCGGAAATAGGATATATGAAATCTGCACTAAGGAGTTTCTGCAATTCATCTTTCACCATATCTTTCAAAGTTGGGTTCATACGCCTCAGAGGTTGCCTAACAGATCTAATTTCATCATTTGTATAGATATGGTGTATACATGTGTCGGGATGAATACCTTTCATGTCCAAAAAATCGCAAGCGAATTCTTTCAACTACTTTTGAACCTTGTTCAGCACTTGGTGTTTCTGTTTTGCACTTAAATCATTGCCAATGTACGAAGTTTTCTTGTCATCAATTTCGATAGGCTCAGTGCTTTCTTCATTGCTACCTTCCAGTGTTGCCATAGTGAATGTCGCAAATATAGTTGGGTAACAGGTTTCCTGAAATTCATTGCTAAAAACATGTCGATAACCATTAAAAGAAATAGGATAATTGATGCAAGTAATGTCAAACAAAAACTGCTGCAACACATGATCTTCTGATTGTTCCTGTAATCCTCGTGATTCGTCCATAGTTAATAGGGGCAACATGCAATCCTCATCACCATAAGGACTTTCTAGCCAGAGGGGTACCTCAGCAGCCATTTGGGCAGGTGGAAAAATTGTCACAGTTTGATTATGTGATCCATTAGAAATGATCATTTCTCCATTCCTACACCCAATCACTGCATCAGCAGTGGCCAACCATGGTCGTCCCAAGAAAACTGGATGTCCTAGTCTTGAGGTTTTTGGGGAGATTACAATGAAATCAACAGGATATTGCCAGGAATCTATGGTCACTACTATGTCCTCTAAAATCCCGACAGGTTTATAACAGACTTGTCGGCCATTTCCAGCATTATAGATGTAGGACTAACTCCTTATAGTTGTAGAGATGTCATAGTGTCTATTGTCATGGCGTTGATAGTTGCCCCCATATATATGAGGGTGTTTGGTAAAAGTGTGCCATTAATTTCTATTGTTATCACAGGATTTCCCGAATCATTGTATTTTAGTGGTAAATCAGATATCATTTATGTTATTTGACTTACTACCTTAATGTTCTGATTTTTATTCCTCTTTCGTCCTGGCTTCATGATATAGAGGTCCTTGATGATTTTGGTATAAATGGGAATGTCCCTAATAGCTTGTAATAAGGGTATCTTTATGAAAATAGTCCTAAGCTCAGTTTCCAAATCATATTCTGTAGGAGTCTCAGTTTTCTTAACAAGCAACCATTCCAAGTAAGGAGGTTCTTTTGATTGTTCTTCATCTTGTTGAAAATTGGTTACCGGAGGACAGGTGTTTCCCTAAGGCTTTGAACTTTGGCCTAGGAAAAAGTGTCCAAAAGAATTTAATTTTTCTCCTAAAGTGACTTTATAAAGTAAGTGTTACACGGGGACTCGCCCCCTCGCACTCCAGGGTCTTGGGGACTTCTAGGGGACGTTTCCCGACGCTCCCAAAAATCAAAAAATTAAGGGGGACGTCAAAGGGGACGTTTCCTCAGATTGAGGGGTCGAGGGTGCTTTAAGGAGCGTGAGGGAGCGTGAGGGAGCGTGGTCGAGGGTGCTTTCGGGAGCGCAAGGGAGCATGAAGGGAGCGTGAGGGGGCGTGAGGGGACGGGAGGGAGCGTGAGGGGGCATGTGGGGCCCACAATTTAAAAAAAAAAAATGAAAAAAAATATATATATATTTTAATAATCAATTGTTTAATTAAATTAATTTTTGGTTTCATTTGTTTTCATTGTATCATCCGCACTTAACACTTGCCGCCCAACCCTTAGCACTTGCCGCAGCCGCCGGAAGAAGCCCACAGTCAGAAGAAGTTATGTTTTATGTTTTATGTTTCACTGTTGCAAACATAACTTTAAACTTACTTGTTTTTAAGTTTTAATATTTATGTTTCAAACTTGAGTTGTAAACTTCAGTTTAAAGTTTATTTTGAATCTTGATATAATATCATATATGTCATGACTCATATGATATCTTAAACTTTATTTTCATTGTACATTGCTAGTAGTTACATTAATGATTATACAATTACAAAGTTACATATGAATCTATGATGTATGTTTTAACTTTTAACTTTTAAATTTGTTTTAGTTAGATGATTCATCATTCATAGATTTATAATTTTAAAATTTTATCATTTATGATGTATCTTTCATGATGTAGGTGTATGATGATTGTATAAACATTCCTTGCAAAAATGAAAAATACAATTGCATTATAAATATTTATTATTAAATTTTCCAATGATATATCATATATAATATTATAATATTATATATATTTTTATATTTTATAATTTTTATGACTCTGACGTCCCCCCACGTTTCCTGAAAATTGGTAGGGAGCTTTTACATAGGTCGCTCCCGCGCTCCCTCGCCCCCTCGCTCCCACCTCCAGAGGACTTGGTGGAACATTGTATAAAGTTATAAAGTCAAATCTAATTTAAAAGTGACATTATGTAATAAAGTTACTAAGTCTAATTTTAAAGTGACTTTAATAAAGTCAATGTGAAATTAGAAACTGAAAAGTGACTTTGGAATTAAATGACTAAGTGGGTCTTTATTAAAGTGGGGTGAATTAAAAAATAGAAAGTGAGATTTAAATGAGCATTTAATCTCAGCTCTAGATCTAAAGCTATCTTAGCCATTGGATTTAGGGATTCCCCAAAAGTCACTTAGGGTTAGGTTAAAGGAGGAAAAGGAGAGAAAAGATCATTCATTCTTTCATGAACGGATTGAGAGAGGAGCAGAGAAAGCTGAAGAGAAATTTCTGAGCGGAGGGAGAGCAGCAATAGCTACACAGAAAATTCGTACAACAAAAGGGCACATTTCCCAAGGCAACATTTTCGTACAACAGCATTTATTGGCATGTTTCCCAAGACAGAAAATTCGTACAACACTGTTTAGCACGCTTTTCAAGGCAAGTACAACACTATTTTCGAGGAGTAGATTCAGCAGCAAAGGGCATGGTTTTCGAGGCAGCTTTTCTAGGCACAAAAATCAAGGAAGGGGCTTTTGTACTGTCCGTACAGTTTTGTATAGTACCATACAGGAAAAAACTAGGCACTTTTTTCTAGGTGGAAAGTACAGTGTTTATTGCTGTATTTTTTCCTATAATTTTCTGTTTGTTGTTGGCGCGATTTTCAAAGTTGGAGGTTGACAAGGAAATCGAGATAAGTGGGTTTTGTACTTGCTGTAATTTTTTACTGTGTTTTGCTGTTCACTGTAAAGCATATTCAGAAATAAAGAGAGCTTTCGAACTGGTTTTCCCCTAGAGTTGTAGGGGGTTTTTTTAGGGTCAAGTTGACCAAAAATCAGCATGTCTATTTTCTGTGTGTGGCTGATTTATTTTTCTGAATTTTTATTTCTGCATTTCAGCACTGTGAAATTTCCAGAATTTGTGTTTTCAGGAAATAATTATTTTTCCAGCTTGTTGAATGTATGGCTATGGGAATGGGCATTTAACTTTATGGGAGAAATAAGGAGAAACTGAAAACCAGGGTTGAGAACAGAAATTTCTACATGGTATCAGAGCTAATTTGTTGAAAAGTGCAATTTGGGACAGCAAGAAGAAAAATTACAGCTAGCTGATTTTTCACACGGAAAACAGTACATTTACTACAGCAGTGTCTTTTTCAGTTTATTTAGGACAGCAAGCATGTCTTTAGGCTTGAGGGTGGAGGATAGGTTGGATGGGCATAGTAATTACAGTGTATGGAATGATAGAATGCAGAGCATCTTTGAGGAGGCAGAAAACTGGGGTATAATGGTGAATACCCAACAACACCCTCTGAATGTGCCTACTGATGCTGTTCAGTTGGCAGACTTTAACAAGAAGAATAACAAGGGTAAGAGACTGATTCTGGATGATATTTAAGACCATGTCATTCCTCATGTGAAAGGAAAGAGATTTTCTCATGAGATGTGGGTAGCCTTGACCAATCTCTACCAAAGTACCAATGAGAACAGAAAAATGGTCCTAAGGGAGAAGCTGAAGACCATTAACATGGCTAAGACTGATAGTGCTACTGGATATCTCACAAAAATCACTAATGTTAGAGATGCAATGGCAGCAGTTGGAGAGGTCATTCCACCCACTGAGTTGGTGCGGATTGCAGTGAATGGCCTTCTCAGTTCATCGCTGAACTTTGCTGATGGGGTTTGTGCACGTGAGACCCTTCCCACTTGGGAGAGGTTCTGGGATGATTGCATACAGACAGAAATCAGAAAGAGCCAGCTTGGGGCAGCCAAACCTGTTGAGCAGGATGAGGATGTAGCACTGTTAGCAGGAGGCAAGAAAGGCAAGGAAAAGAAGCAAGCTTCCACAAGTGGTGGTTGGGGCAAAGGCAAAGGTAAAGGTAATCAGGTGAACATGCAAAAGGACTATTCCAAGGACAAGTGTTGGAATTGTCAGAGGATGGGGCACTATGCAGTTGTGTGTCCGGAGAAGAAGAAGAAGGGGAAGAACAAAAGCATGGCAGCATCGGCGGAGATAGAGGACTTTATGGATAGCTTTGACCGGGAGTTTGGGTTCATTACTTGTGAGTCCACTAGTGCAGGATCACCTGCCACGGAGGGTGAGAGGGAGTGTGCATTTCCCTCCACTAGCGGAGCATCTTCAGGTATCTGGTATGTTGACAGTGGGGCTTCACTTCATATGATAGGAGTCCGTGAGTACTTCTCAGAGCTTTCAAAGAGTGGCACTGATATAGAGGTAGTACTCGGAGATGACAACGTTGTTAGAACAGTCGGTGTGAGGACATTGACATTTGACAGGGAACCTAAACCTCCCTTGAAGGTGTCAGATGTTCTACATGTGCCAGAGATGAGAAAGAACCTCATATCCGTCTCAGAATTGGAGGACAGAGGGTATGAGATATTGTTCAGGAGAGGATAGGTGCTTATATATCCCAGGGGCGCTCCAGCTAAGTCAGCTGGAGTGATTGGTGTACGCCATGCAAAGGTGTACAAGTTTGCATTTCAGCCCCTTTTGGCATTAAGCAATAGTACCAGCAACAAAGCTAGCAGTTCAGAGTTGTGCGAAATTTGGCACCGCGGGATGGGGCACATGTATCATGGAGCCTTGAGGACATTGCGGGAGATCACTACAGGTGTGCCAGATTTTAGTACTAATCGCATTGATACATGCAGAGGATGTGCGGTGGGAAACTTTGCCAAATCCCCTTTCCCCAGCAGTGACAGCAAATCGACTAGGATACTTGATTTGATTCATTCTGATGTGAGCAGTCGGATATCTCACGTTTCCTTGAGTGCATATGAGTATTATGTGTTATTCATTGATGATCACTCCAGGAGGACCTGGATTTATTTCTTGAAGACCAAAAGTGAGGTCTTCAAGCGATTTCAGGAGTTTAGAGCTCTTGTGGAGACTCAGACAGGTCGGAAGATCAAGTCCCTAAGGTCGGACAATGGAGGGGAGTACACCCTTGGTGAGTTTGTTGAGTATTGTGCAGACGCAGGCATTAGGAGGGAGTTCACAGTTCCTTACAACCCTCAGCAGAACCGAGTTGCGGAGAGGAAGAACAGATCCATCGGAGGGGTTGCCAAAGCCATGCTACATGATCAGGGGTTACCATTGTTTTTGTGGGCAGAGGCCTACAACACTGTTATATATTTGCAAAACGGGAGTCTACATCGTGCCTTGGGGCATGTGACTCCGGAGGAGGCTTTTTTTGGGAAGAAGCCTGATGTTGGTCATCTTCGTATCTTTGGGTGTATTGCATACTCCTACGTACCCAAGGAGAAGAGGACCAAGATAGAGCCCACCACAAAGAAAGGTATCTTTGTAGGCTACAGTGAGACCTTAAAAGCCTTTCGGATTTATATTCCCACACAAAGGAGAGATGTTGTCAAGCGGGATGTGAAGTTCGAGTTGGACAGGGCTTTCAGGAGGTCATGGGAGTTAGAGTATCTGAATCAACCTGACCCTCAGGAGCAGCTGAGTCAAGCACAGGGATCCAGTGGGCAGGGATCAGGAGGATCTAGAGGTACATCGATTACGGTGTCAAGTCCATCAGTGAGCAGTGGCTCGCAGAGTCAGAGGGGTGGAGCTTCAGGCAGCATGCAGAGCAGTTCACTAGGGAGTCCACTGATGGACAGTTCACACGGTACTTCAGCATCTACAGGTTCAGGTTCAGGCAGGAGGATAGCAAACAAACAGTCAGGAGTTCAGGCTCCTGATGATGAGGAGGAGTTTCATTCTCCAGTGGGAGAAGTGTGCTCAGGGAAGAGGAAGCCCAAGTGGCTTCAGGATACCTTGAGAGAGGCCACATCTGTTGCTGGGCGAAAGAGGCCGATCAGAGAGAGCAGACCACCTGAGAGGTTTTGTAGCTATATGGCAATGGTTGCCAACATCATTGACTGTGAGCCTTCTAGCTATGAGGAGGCAGCTAGCCAGCAGGTCTGGAGAGAGGCCATGCAAGAGGAGTATTCCTCTATCATGAAGAATGGTGTTTGGGAGGTGGTGTCGAGGCCTAAGGGCAAATCTGTGGTTACTTCTAGACGGATTTACAAGGTAAAGCATACTGCAGATGGCGGCATTGAGAAATTCAAGGCAAGGTTTGTGGCTAGAGGGTTCTCCCAGGTAGAGGGAGTAGATTATGAGGAGACCTTCACTCCCGTGGCTCGATATACTTCCATTCGCTCCATTATATCGACAGCAGCAGAGATGGATTGGAAGATCCACCAGATGGATGTGAAGACTGCATTTCTCAATGGTTTCATACAGGAGGATGTGTAAATTGAGCAGCCACAGGGCTTTGAGGTGCTTGGGAAGGAGTCCCATGTGTGCAGACTGAAGAAGGCCCTTTATGGCCTGAAGCAAGCTCCCAGAGCTTGGTACTCTAGGATAGATACATACTTGCAAGAGATGGGCTTCACAAAGAGTGATGCAGATCCGAACCTTTACTTTATTGTGATAGGTGAGGAGCCTCTCATTCTGGTGCTGTATGTGGATGACTTGGTCATTACGGATGCAGAGAGACTCATAGAGAGCTGCAAGAGAGATCTTGCGTCGGAGTTTGAGATGAAGGACATTGGTTTGATGCATTAATTTTTTGGTTTGGAGGTGTGGCAAGAGGAGGGGCATTTCTTCTTGGGACAAGGGAAGTATATTGTGGACATCCTTGGCAGATTCCACATGGAGGATTGTAGACCCATGTCGACACCTATGATCACCAACTGGAAGAAACTTCACGCTTCAGATTCCGAGTTGGTGGATCCCACATTGTATAGACAGTTGATTGGTTCCTTGATGTATTTGGTCAACACTAGACCAGATATATGTTTTGCAGTCAACACGATGAGCCAGTGCATGTGTGAGCCCAGGAAGGTGCATTGGGTTGCTGCAAAACACATTTTGTGGTACTTGTAGGGACAGTGGAGTATGGTCTGGATTATAGGCGGGGAGATGGAGAGAGATTGGTAGGTTACACTGATTCTGATTGGGCAGGTTGTGCTTCTAATAGGAAGAGCACTTCAGGGTGTTGTTTTGGGTTGGGTTCGGCAGTGGTGTCGTGGTTCAGTCGAAAGTAGCAGTCAATAGCATTGAGTTCAGCGGAAGCATAGTACATGGTAGTCAGTCTAGCTAGTTGTGAGGACATATGGCTTCGCAAGATGTTGTTTGGCTTATTTGGTCAGTCGTTGAGACCTTCAGTGATTTACTATGATAATCAGAGTTGCAATAAACTCACGGAGAATCCAGTATTTCATGACAGGTCAAAGCATATCGGCATCAGATATCATATCATCAGAGACTATGTTCAGAAGGGAGCTATGAAGCTTGAGTATATTCCCACCGATGAGCAAGTTGCAGATATTCTTACCAAAGCCTTACCACAGGGCAAGCATGTCTACTTTAAAGACAAGATGGGTGTGGTGAGGAACACCTTCCTCGATAAGAGGGAGCATTGAAAATTAGTTACCGGAGGACAAGTGGTTCCCTAAAGCTTTGATCTTTGACTTAGGGAAAAGTGTCCAAAAGTATTTAATTTTTTTCCTAAAGTAACTTTATAAAGTTATAAAGTCAAATCTAATTTAAAAGTGACTTTAAGTGATAAAGTTACTAAGTCTAATTTTAAAGTGACTTTAATAAAGTTAATGTGAAATTAGAAAGTGAAAAGTGACTTTGGAAATCAATGACTAAGTAGGTCTTTATTAAAGTGGAGTGAATTAAAAAATAAAAAGTGAGATATAAATAAGCATTTAATCTCAACTCTAGATCTAAAGCTATCTCAGCCATTGGATTTAGGGTTTCCCCAAAAGTCACTTAGGGTTAGGTTAAAGAAGGAAAAGGAGAGAAAAGATCATTCACTCTTTCATCAGTAGATTGAGAGAGGAGAGAAAGCTGAAGAGAAATTTTTAAGCGGAGGGAGAGCAGCAATAGCTACACAGAAAATCCGTACAGCAAGAGGGCACATTTCCCAAGGCAGCATTTCCATACAGCAGCATTTATTGACATGTTTCCCAAGACAGAAAATTCGTATAGCACTGTTTAGCATGCTTTTCAAGGCAAGTACAGTGTTGTTTTCGAGGAGCAGATTCAATAGCAAAGGGCGCAATTTTCGAGGCAGCGTTTCTAGGCACGGAAATCAAAGAAGGGGCTGCTGTAATGTCCGTACAGTACCGTATAGGCAGAATATGGGCACGTTTTTCTAGGTGGCAAGTACAGTATTTATCGCTGTATTTTTTCCTGTAATTTTCTATTTATTGTTGGCATGATTTTCAAGGTTGGAGGTTGACACGGAAATCGAGATAAGTGGGTTTTGTATTTGCTGTAATTTTTTACTGTGTTTTGCTATTCACTGTAAAGCATATTCAGAAATAAAGAGAGCTTTCGAACTAGTTTTCCCCAAGGGTTGTAGGGGGTTTTCCAGCGTCAAGTTGACCAAAAATCAGCATGTCTATTTTTTGTGTGTGGCTGATTTATTTTTCTGAGTTTTTATTTCTGCATTTCAGCACTGTGAAATTTCCAGAATTTGTGTTTTCAGAAAATAATTATTTTTCCAGCTTGTTGAATGTATGGCTATGGTAATCAACATTTAACTTTATGGGAGAAATAAGGAGAAACTGAAAACTGAGGTTGGGAACAGGAATTTCTACACATCTTTTTCATCTTTTTTATTTTCTGTTTGCAGGTGAATTCTGTTTTCAGATTTCTCTTGAGGGTCCTCCTCTTAAATTATTACAACTAATTTTCCCTTATTGGTTGTCTTCCCTGACCTTAATTGAATTTCATTTATAGCGACAGCAGTAATAACGTAAGTGGGGAAGGGTTGTACTTCTACGTTTTGTACAGGTTAAGGAGTCTATTATTGGGGTTAACGATGGTTTGTGCAGGCAACAAAGTGGGTCAAGGTGGATTAAATGATTGTGTTGCCTGCTGAGGTGGTGAGTTAAAGCTTGAGGGTAAAAGTTGCTGCAATGGAGGTGCAGGCAGCAAGGGTTGTTGATAGTAGGTTGGGTTGTACCCTTGCTGAAATTAAGGAACATTTTGCGCATAAGGTATGTTAGACATGCCATGGTATTGTGTTAAGTCCCTATATTACTAGTATAGTCCCTTATTGTTGTTAGTGTAACCCCCTTATTGTTATTATTGTACCCTTGTAACCCCCATTTTGTTATTATTGTGCCCTTAAATTATTATTGTTAGGTCGGCTAGGATTACATTGTGGCCCACTAAGATTACATTATGGCCCCATGGACTCCTATATATAGAAAGGAGGATTTGTAAATTGTATCATCCAAGAATTGTTCATTTATGTAATGTATTGGAGGTTGCCCCCTCGAAGTGGTTTATTTCTAAGGCGTTGATATCTCTTTTCTTCTATTTTTGGAGTTGGTTACATAACATTTGGTATCAGAGCTTTGGGATTCTAGGGTTTCGCTGCTCCAAACAGGTCATCGTGGCATTTTCACTATAACTTTTTTTCTACGACGTTTCAGAAGCTGAAATTTTTAGGGTGCGAAGCCGAAATCCTGAGGAAGATTGTCTAAAAATTTCAGAGCTTGGTTCGAAATATTTTTGGAGATATGATCTGTGGAAGTTAGGTCTTTTTTCAGGCTCCTAAACAGGTCATCGTGGCATTTTCGCTATAACTTTTTTTCTATGAAGGTTCAGAAGCTGAAATTCATATGGTGCGAAGATAAAATCCTGAGGAAATTCGTCAAAAAATTTCAGAACTTGGTTCGCAATATTTTTGGAGATATGATCTGTGGAAGGTAGTGTTTTTTCAGGCTCCTGAATTTCATCTCAAACAGGTGATCGTGGGAAAAATTCAATAACTCTCTCTCTGGGCATTGGATTGGAGTGCCGTAAAAAGTGGTCGCAAGTACACGGACTGTAGTTTCTTGGCTATCAATTTCAGAGACAAAGGACGAAACAGTGACACGTGGCAAGTCCTACAAGTTCTCTCTACTGAACCAGTCCAGAATTAGGTCATTGTGGGAGATTGGACACAACTTTGTCTTGGAGAATCCAAATCAGGTCAGACCTGTGGCATTCAAAAGAGAATTCAGAGGGCTACTTCAGTGCTGAATTTCAAATATTTAAGGGCTACAATCACAGAGATAATCCAATTTCAATATCAAGCTCCTTAAAATCAAGAAAAAGGTGTGTATATTTTTCTTTCCAAATTGCATAAGTCTTCTTTGAAGAATCAATTTGAATTGATTCCAAGGGCATATTGTAGAATATATAGCAGTATTGGGTTCTAAAAGATGCCCCGTAAAAATAATTAAACACCCATTAAGCCTTCAGAAGGCTCTACCATGAAGATGAAGAATTGCAACATGATCTATCAAAATTACAAGAGCAAGTGCAACAAATTTCACTCTCGCAAAGAGCAACAAAAAATGAAATAGAAGTTTTGAAGAAAGGCGTGGAAGTGAAGATGGACGGTTTGAAGAAAGACATGGAAGCTAAGATGGATGGCATGGAAGCTAAGATGGATGGCATGGAAGTGGGCATGGAAGCTAAGATGGATGATCTAAAAGCATACATGGAAGGCTTGATGACAAGCTTAAAACAAGAAATGATTCCTAATGGCGGAAATATAATAGAAGAACCTAATGATGAGAACAAAATAAATGTTAATCGTGATTTCATAAACACTAATGTCGGCGGGAAGAACCACCATATTCCAAAAATGGATATGAGGAAGTTTGATGGAAAGGATCCTGTAACATGGATACTACAGATGGAGCAATATTTTGATCTCCATAATGTGCAAAACACACAAAAGATACGTATTGCAACTTTACATTTAGAACAAAATACATTTGTATGGTATCGATGGCTTTTCTCTCGTAAAAAAATTATCACTTGGTCAATTTTTTATGGAGGAAATGATAGCACATTATGAGGATACAAAGAGCAACACCTTCTTTAGCCAATTGATAAATCTCAAACAAAAGGGTTTAGTGGGGGAGCACATTGAGGACTTCCAAAAATTGAATATAAAGGTAACTGATATTCCAGAGGAACACGAGATTGATCTCTTCATAGGTACTTTAAAGGATAACATCCAACATGAAGTTCGCGTTTTGGAACCTGATTCATTGGAGAAGGCATTCAGGTTGGCAAGAAAAATTGAATGTAAAATTATGGCGACAAAGAAGCCTACCACTCACTTCTATAAAGAGGGAAGTGTTGCTACTCCTAGATTTCCACAACCTACAAGGTTGACACCACAACAATTGGAAGAAAAAAGAGCAAAAGGGCTTTGCTACGGTTGTGATAGCAAATACACTAAAGGTCATAAGTGTGCTGAGAAGAAATTATTTTACATAGATTGTGAAGAGGAAGAAGAAAATGAGCAAGAAGAGGATATACACCAGGAACCAGCTCTAGAAGAGGAAGAAATGAATCCGACCATATCGTGTAATGCACTGGCAGGAATTACCACTCCTCAAACTCTCAAGATAACAGGACAAATCAAGAAGAAAAAGGTAATAGTGTTGATTGATTCAGGTAGCACCCATAATTTTATTCATTGTAAGGTAGCCAAGGAATTAAATTGTTTCCTATACCAAGCACCAGAATGTCAAGTGATGGTTGCAAATGGAGGAACTATAAATTGCTCTGGAAAATGCCATAATATCAAGCTAACCATGGGGAATATGTATTGACTAGTCCAATGCTTTCCATTCCTATGGGAGGTGCTGATGTTGTACTAGGAGTACAATGGTTACAATCTTTGGGGACGGTGGCTTTTAATTTTCAAGAACTTTTCTTGAAATTTTTTTCAGAAGGAAAGGAAGTCGAATTACGGGGTATTGCAGGGAAGCCAGGAAGGATAATAAGCTCTAATGTCATGACAAAGCTTCTAAAGAAAGAACAGCGAGGCGTAATTGCACAATTATGCTCACTAGAAATTCCAACATCAAAATCATCTATTTCTGTAGATCTCCAACAAGTCTTGGACAATCATTCCAAGGTGTTTGAAACTCCCAAAGGACTCCCACCTATTCGTGATCATGATCATGCTATTCATTTGATTCCAGGAAGTGTTCCTCCAAACATCGGGCCTTATAGATATCCTTACTTCCAAAAGAGCGAAATTGAACATATGATTGCAGAAATGTTAGAGGCGGGTATAATTCAACCTAGTAAAAGTTCTTTCTCTGCTCCCGTAGTATTGGTACACAAGAAGGACGGATCATGGCGAATGTGTCCGGATTATAGGGAGCTCAATAATATCGCCATTAAAGATAAATTTCCCATTCTTGTGATTGATGAATTATTGGATGAATTACATGGAGCAATTTATTTTACCAAGTTGGATCTTCGTTCAGGATATCATCAAATTAGAATGAAGACTGAAGATATTCCAAAAACAACATTTTGAACTCATGAGGGTCATTATGAATTTTTGGTGATGCCTTTTGGCCTTACCAATGCACCTTCTACATTTCAAGGGTTGATGAATTCCATTTCAAACCCTTCCTTAGAAAATTTGTGCTAGTATTTTTTGATGATATACTAATCTACAGCAGGTCTTGGAAGGATCATGTTGAACATGTTGACAGGGTGCTCAAACTATTGCGGGAGAAACAATTATATGCAAAAACATCCAAATGTTTCTTTGGAGTACAAGAGGTGGAATATCTGGGTCATATTATATCTCACGAGGGTGTTAAAGTAGACCCTAACAAAATTAAAGCCATTAAGGAATGGAAAGTCCTCACGACCATAAAGCAGTTGCGAGGATTTCTCGGGTTAACAGGGTATTATCGCAAGTTTGTTAAGAATTATGGGAGAATAGCAGCACCTCTAACAACATTATTGAAGAAAGATGCATTTTCATGGACTCCTGAAACAACTAAGGCCTTTGAACGTCTTAAAGAGGCAATGTGCCTAGCACCGGTCTTAGCTACACCAGACTTCACAAAAACCTTTATTGTGGAATGTGATGCCTCAGGAAATGGAATTGGTGCAGTTTTAATGCGGGAAGGAAGACCCATTGCTTTTGAAAGTCGTCCAATCAAAGGAAAGTATTTACAGAAACCTATTTATGAGAAGGAAATGTTAGCAATACTGCATGCACTAAAGAAATGGAGAACTTACCTAATGGAAAGACACTTCAAGGTAAAAACTGATCATGATAGTCTTAAACACTTTTTGGAACAAACACTATCTTGAGAAGAGCAGCAAAAATGGGTCACAAAGATGTTGGGTTATGACTTTGAAATAATCTACAAAAAAGGAAAGCTTAATGTTGTTGCAGATGCACTCTCAAGAAATAATGAAGACTCGGTGGAAGCATTGCTTTGTGCCATTTCTATTATCCAACCAGATTGGATAACCGAAGCAAGAGATGAATGGAAGAAGGACAAAGATGTATGGACACTCATTCAAAAGTTGCAGCAAGATCCTAGTACATCTGATACATTTAGTTGGAAAAATGATTCCTTATGGTACAAAGATCGCTTATATCTTTGTAAGAATTCCCAACTAAAACAAAAGATTCTTATGGAATTGCACACTTCTCCTTTAGGAGGACACTCAGGATTTTTAAAAACTTACCACAAGGTGAAGAAAGAATTTTTTTGGGATGGCCTTAAATCTGATATTCAAAAGTTTGTGGCGGAATGTTTGGTTTGCCAGCAGAATAAAGTGTGTAGAAATTTCTTGTTTTTCCACCCCGGTTTTCAGTTTCACCTTATTTCTCCAAAATAGTTAAATGCCCTTTCCCATATCCATACATTCAACAACTGGAAAATAAATTTTGCTGAAAACACAAATTCTGGAAATATTACAGAATGCTGGAAAATGCAGAAATAAATATCAGCACATACAAACAGCCATTCAACACATTTAAACACAATGATTTTTGGTCAAGGTGACCTTGGAAAAACCCCCTACAACTCTTGGGGAAAACCAGTTCGAAAGCTCCTTCTTATTTCTGGAAAATGCTTTTTACAGTGAGAGAAATATTCAGCAAATAAACTATACAACTTATCTCATTTTCCGTGCTTAACCACCGCCTCGGAAAATGTGCAAACAGCAAAAACATAACAGCAATAAATGCTGTACGGCCTCCTCGATTTTCGTGCCCAGAAAATCTGCAATAAATGCAGTTGTATGGCCTCCTCGATTTCTGTGCAAAACAGCAATAAATGCTACTGTACGGATCTTGATTTTCGTGCCAAAAGGACAGCAGAACCTTGCTGTACGAAATCTGCCTCGTTTTTCGAGTAAGAGGACAGCCACTTGTTGTACGGCCTGCCTCAAAATTCGTGCCAACCAAACCAGCCTCCTGCTGTCTCGAAATCTGTGCCAAATTGCTGTACGGCCTCTTGGAAAATGTGCCAAAAGACTGTTGTACGACCTCTTAGAAAATCGTGCCAAAATTTGCCTTGGAATGTGTCAAACTCAGCTGTACGGATTTGCTGAAATCCTGCCTTGGAATGTGTGCCAAGCTGCTGTCTCCTCCTCACTGCCCAGAAATCTCCCTTGCTCTCTTGCTCTCCTTCTCTCAATCTGTTCATGAAAGAATGAATGACCTTTTCCTCCTTTTCCTCCTTTAACCTAACCCTAAGTGACTTTTGGAGAATCCCTAAATCCAATGGCTGAAATAGATTGAGATCTAGGGCTGACATTAAATGCTCATTTAAATCTCACTTTCTATTTTTTAATTCACCCCACTTTAATAAAGACCCACTTAGTCATTTATTTCCAAAGTCACTTTTTCCTTTCTAATTTTACAGTGACTTTATTAAAGTCACTTTAAAATTAGACTTTAGTAACTTTATCACTTAAAGTCACTTTTAAATTAGATTTGACTTTATAACTTTATAAAGTCACTTTAGGAGAAAAATTAAATTCTTTTGGACACTTTTCCCTAGGCCAAAGATCAAAGCCTTAGGAAACCACCTGTCCTCCTATAACCAAATTTCAACACTCCCTCTTACCGAGGAAGGTGTTCCTCACCACACCCATCTTGTCTCTGAAGTAGACATGCTTGCCTCGTGGTAAGGCTTTGGTAAGAATATTTGCAACCTGCTCATCGGTGGGAATATACTCAAGCTTCACAGCTCCCTTCTGAACATAGTCTCTAATGAAATGATATTTGATCCCGATATGCTTTGACCTGTCATGAAATATTGGATTCTCCGTGAGTTTAATGCAACTCTGATTATCATAGTAAATCACTGAAGGTCTCAACGGTTATTAAATAAATGAAATCTTGCGAAGCCGAGATGGCCTCCCCAACTAGCTAGGCTGGTGCCATATGCTACGCCATTGAACTCAGCCCAATGCCTAACACATTTAGCACCTTTCAGGTGAACCATGACTTCTTGCCAGAAGACCATGACACCATGAAGTGCTCTTCCTGCTCGAAGCACAAGCACCCTTGTCAGAATCAGTGTAACACTGCCAATCTCCACTCAATCCCCGCACGTAGTCAGGACCACTTAATCCCTTCCCCCACAAGTACCGCAAAATGTTAGACATCAGGCCGACCACCCGATGAACCTTCCCTGAGGCTCACATAAACGGAAACTCATCGTGTTGTGCCAAAACCAAACAAATATACGGTCTAGTGTTGACCAAATACATCAAGGAACCAATCAGCTGCCTGTACAATGTGGGATCCACCAACTCGGAATCCGAAGCATGAAGCTTCTTCCGGTTGGTGATCATCGGTGTCGACATGGGTCTACAATCCTCCATGTGGAATCTGCCAAGGATGTCCACAATATACTTCCCCTGTCCCAGGAAGAAATGCCCCTCCTCCTGCCACACCTCCAAACCCAAAAAGTAATGCATCAAGTCGATGTCCTTCATCTCAAACTCCGCCGCAAGATCTCTCTTGCAGTGCTCTATGAGTCTCTCTGCACCTGTAATGACTAAGTCATCCACATACAGCACCAGAATGAGAGGCTCCTCACCTATCACAATATAGTAGAGGTTCGGATCTGCCTCACTCTTTGTGAAACCCATCTTCTGCAAGTAAGTATCTATCCTGGAGTACCAAGCTCTGGGAGCTTGCTTCAGGCCATAAAGGGCCTTCTTCGGTCTGCACACATGGGACTCCTTCCCATGCACCTCAAAGCCCTGTGGCTGCTCAATGTACACCTCCTCCTGTATGAAGCCATTGAGAAATGCGGTCTTCACATCCATCTGGTGGATCTTCCAACCCATCTCTGTTGCTATCGATATAATGGAGCGGATCGAAGTATATCGAGCCACGGGAGTGAAGGTCTCCTCATAATCAACTCCCTCTACCTGGGAGAACCCTCTAGCCACAAACCTTGCTTTGAATTTCTCAATGTTGCCATCTGCAACATGCTTTACCTTGTAAAGCCATCTAGAAGTAACCACGGATTTGCCCTCAGGCCTCGGCACCACCTCCCAAACATCATTCTTCATGATAGAAGAATACTCCTCTTGCATGGCCTCTCTCCAGACCTGCTGGCTAGCTGCCTCCTCATAGCTAGAAGGCTCAGAGTCAAGGATGTTGGTAGCCATTGCCACATAGCTACAAAAACTCTCAGGTGGTTTGCTCTCTCTGACCGGCCTCTTAGGCTCAGCAACAGATGTGGCATCTCTCAAGGTGTCCTGAAGCCACTTGGGCTTCCTCTTCCCTGAGCACACTTCTCCCAGCTGGAGGACTGAAACTCCCCTCCTCCTCATCATCATCAGAGCTGAACTCTGACATCTGTCCTATTTGTCCTCCTGCACACTTTTAGAACACCTTAGAAGGCTGAGAATGCAGGTGTGAGGCGTCATCGGTGGACTCCCTAGTAAGCCCACTCACGTGGGTACTCCGCATCTTTGAAACGCCACCTGCGACTGCGCGGTATTTGCTCAGCGACGGAACCCGACATCGTCATAGATGTACCTCGGATCCTCTTGATCCCCCTTGCTTTGGATCCACTGTGGGCGACTCAGCTGGCCGAAGTGCAGGCAGTCCAAGATACTCTAACTCCGTGACCTCCTAAGGCCGACAACTTTCCTCTGTGCGGAATGTAAATCCGAAAGGCCTTTGAGGTCTCAACGTAGCCACAGTACCTTCTGCGCGGTGGGCTAGTTTGGTCCTCTTCTCCTTGGGTATGGCAGAGTATGTGATGCAGGAAAAGATACGAAGATGACCAATATCAGGCTTCTTCCCAGAAAAAGCCTCCTCTGGAGTCATGTGCCCCAAGGCACGATGCGGACTCCTGTTCTGCAAATAAACAGCTGTGTTGCAGGCCTCTGCCCACAAAAACAATGGCAACCCCTAATCATGCAACATGGCTTTGGCAGCCCCTCCGATGGATCTGTTCTTCCTCTCCGCAACCCCGTTCTGCTGGGGGTTGTAAGGAACAGTGAACTCCCTCCTAATGCCTGCCTCCGCACAATAGTCAACAAACTCTCCAAGGGTGTACTCTCCACCATTGTCCGACCTCAGGGACTTGATCTTCCGACTTGTCTGTGTCTCCACAAGAGCTCTGAACTCCTGAAACCGCTTGAAGACCTCACTCTTGGTCTTCAAGAAATAAATCCAGGTCCTCTTGGAGTGATCATCAATGAATAACACATAGTACTCATATCCACTCAAGGAAAGATGAGACATCCGACTGCTCACATCGGAATGAATCAAATCAAGTATCTCAGTCGCTCTGCTGTCACTGCTGGGAAAAGGGGATTTGGCAAACTTGCCCATCGCACATCCTCTGCAAGTATCAAAGTGATCAGTACTGAAATCTGGCACACCTGTAGTGATCTCCCGCAAGGTCCTCAAGGCTCCATGATACATGTGCCCCATCCTGCGGTGCCAAATCTCACACAACTCAGAACTGCTAGCTCTGCTATCGGTACTGTTGCTCAATGCCAAAAGGGACTGAAATGCAAACTTGTACACCTTTGCATGGCGTACACCTATCACTCTAGCTGAATCAGCTGGAGTGCCCCTGGGATACATCAGCACCTGTCCTCCCCTGAACAGTACCTCATATCCTCTATCCTCCAAAGCTGAGACAAATATGAGGTTCTTCCTCATCCTTGGCACATAAAGAACATCTAACACCTTCAAGGGAGGTTTGAACTCCCTCTGAAATGTCAGTGTCCCCACACCGACTGCTCTAACAACTCTGTCATCACCGAGTACTACCTCTATATCAGTGCCACTCTCTGAAAGCTCTGAGAAGTACTCACGGACTCCTGTCATGTGACGTGAAGCCCCACTGTCCACATACCAGATAGCCGAAGATGCTCCGCTAATCGAGGGAAATGCATGCTCCCTCTGAACCTCTATGGCAGATGATCCCGCACTAGAGGACTCACACGCAGTGAACCCAAACTCCTAGTCAAAACGATCTGCAAAGTCCTCAACCTCTGCTGAAGCTGCCATGCTCTGGTTCTTCCCCTTCTTCTTCTTCTTCTCTGGACACACAACTGCATAGTGTCCCATCTTCTGACAATTCCAACACTTCACCTTGGAATAGTCCTTCTGTGTGTTACCTTGTTTACCTTTACCTTTACCCATCTTAATGTTCTTCAGCGTCTCCTTCAGGACCATTTTCCGGTTTTCATTGGTACTCTGGTAGAGGTTGGTCAATGATGTCTACATCTCATGAGCATTTCTCTTTCCTCTCACATGAGGAATGCAATGGTCTTTGATTCCGTCTAGAATCAGTCTCTTACCCTTGTTGTTCTTTTTATTATATGCTGCCAACTGAGTAGCATCAGTAGGCACATTTACAGAGTTCTGTGTGGTATGCACCATTATGTCCCAGACTTCCGCCTCTTCAAAGATACTCTGCATTTTCTCCTTCCAAACACTGTAATTGGTATGCCCATCCAACTTATCCTCCACCCTCAGTCCCAAAGACATCCTGCTGTCCTAAAAATGAAAAATAGCACTGCTGTATTAAAGGTAAAAATTCTGTTTATGAAAAAATCAGCGTGCTGGAATTTTCTGAGTGAAAAATCAGCAGGCTGTATTTTTCTCCTTGCTGTTCCAAACTGCACTTTCAGCACTCAAGCTTTGATACCATGAAGAAATTTTGTATTTCCCACCCCGGTTTTCAGTTTCACCTTATTTCTCCAAAATAGTTAAATGCCCTTTCCCATATCCATACATTCAACAACTGGAAAATAAATTTTGCTGAAAACACAAATTCTGGAAATATTACAGAATGCTGGAAAATGCAGAAATAAATATCAGCACATACAAACAGCCATTCAACACATTTAAACACAGTGATTTTTTGTCAAGGTGACCCTGGAAAAACCCCCTACAACTCTTGGGGAAAACCAGTTCGAAAGCTCCTCCTTATTTCTGGAAAATGCTTTTTACAGTGAGAGAAATATTCAGCAAATAAACTTTACAACTTATCTCGTTTTCCGTGCTTAACCACCGCCTCGGAAAATGTGCAAACAGCGAAAACAGAACAGCAATAAATGTTGTACGGCCTCCTCGATTTTCGTGCCCAGAAAATCTGCAATAAATGCAGCTGTACGGCCTCCTCGATTTCTGTGCAAAACAGCAATAAATGCTGCTGTACGGATCTCGATTTTCATGCCAAAAGGACAGCAGAACCTTGCTGTACGGAATCTACCTTGTTTTTCGTGCAAGAGGACAGCGACTTGCTGTACGGCCTGCCTCGAAATTCGTGCCAACCAAACCAGCCTCCTGCTGTCTCGAAATCTGTGCCAAACTGCTGTACAGCCTCTTGGAAAATGTGCCAAAAGACTGTTGTACGGCCTCCTAGAAAATCATGCCAAAATCTGCCTTGGAATGTGTGCCAAACTCAGCTGTACGGACTTGCTGAAATCCTGCCTTGGAATGTGTGCCAAGCTGCTGTCTCCTTCTCCTCACTGCCCAGAAATCTCCCTTGCTCTCTTGCTCTCCTTCTCTCAATCTGCTCATGAAAGAATGAATGAACTTTTCCTCCTTTAACCTAACCCTAAGTGACTTTTGGGGAATCCCTAAATCCAATGGCTGAAATAGATTGAGATCTAGGGCTGAGATTAAATGCTCATTTAAATCTCTCTTTCTATTTTTTAATTCACCCCACTTTAATAAAGACCCACTTAGTCATTTATTTCCAAAGTCACTTTTCCTTTCTAATTTTACATTGACTTTATTAAAAGTCACTTAAAATTAGACTTCCAACTCTTTATTACTTAAGTCACTTTTAAATTAGATTTGACTTTATAAAAATTATAAAGTCACTTCAGGAGAAAAATTAAATTCTTTTGGACACTTTTCCCTAGGCCAAAGATCAAAGCCTTAGGGAACCACCTGTCCTCCGGTACCAAATTTCAACAAAGTGGAGACAATTAAGACCCCGAGACTTCTACAACCTTTATCCATTCCAAGTCAACGTTGGGAGGAGATTTCAATGGATTTTATCACAGGTTTACCTAAGTCCGAAGGAAATAATGTCATCATGGTGGTAGTTGATAGACTTACCAAGTATGCACACTTTTGTGCATTATCTCATCCATTTAAAAAAGTACATTTGCTACTACATTTGTGGACAGAATTCAAAAGCTACATGGAAGCCCAAGGGTTATTGTGAGCAACACAGATCCCATTTTTACTGGAAATTTTTGGACGGAGTTATTTTCTTGTTTGGGTACTCAATTAGCTCATAGCTCATCTTATCATCCTCAATCTGATGGTCAAACTGAGATAGTAAATAAATGTTTGAAGGATATCTTCGTTGTTTTGTATTTGATAAACAAACACAATGGGTCAAGTGGTTACCTCTCGCTGAATGGTGGTATAACACTTCCTTCCATACTGCAGCAAAAATGACCCCATTTATGGCACTTTATGGATACCATCCACCATCGATCACATCATCTTTAAGGGAAAATTCGAAGGTTCAAGCGGTGGAAGATCACATCGAGCATCAGCAAGAAGTTCTCCAACTCTTAAAGGATAACCTGAATTTGGCACAAAATCGAATGAAACAACAGGCAGATCAACATCGCAGCGAGAGAAGTTTTGATGTAGGAGATTGGTATTTTTACGGCTACAACCATACAAACAAATGTCCCTCAAGCAAGCAAAGAAGGATAATAAATTATCGCCAAAGTACTATGGTCCTTACAAGGTGTTGCAAAAGATTGGTACTATGGCATACAAATTGGAGCTTCCTGCTTCTTCGCGAGTACATCCGGTTTTCCATGTTTCATGCTTAAAGAAGGTTATAGGTGAAAATCTTCCAGTTCAAACAATATTGCCAGAACTTGATGGGGAAGGGAAAATCATATTGGAACCTGAAGCATTCATGGAAAAAAGAACTCGACAACTACGGAATCGATCAATTTCAGAGTATCTCATCAAGTGGAAGAACTTACCCACTGAAGATTCTACATGGGAGGATGAGAATTTTATACAGAAGCACCCAGAGCTACTCAATCGTTGAGGACAACACTTTTTTGAAGGAGAGGGGCATGTTAGGTCCCTATATTACTAGTATAGTCCCTTATTTTTGTTAGTGTAACCCCCTTATTGTTATTATTGTACCCTTGCAACCCCCATTTTGTTATTATTGTGCCCTTAAATTATTATTGTTAGGTCGGCTAGGATTACATTGTGGCCCACTAGGATTACATTATGGCCCCCATGGACTCCTATATATAGAAAGGAGGTTTTGTAAATTGTATCATCCAAGAATTGTTCATTTATGTAATGTATTGGAGGTTGCCCCCTCGAAGTGGCTTATTTCTAAGGCGTTGATATCTCTTTTCTTCTATTTTTGGAGTTGGTTACACAACATATTGAGGATATGGCTGATTTTGAGATTGAAATGTGTTTCCATGATAGTTTCCCCTCCATCCCTGATTCCACGGTGAGTTTTGAGGTTGTTGACTACCGCAAGGAAGGTAGGATGGCTGAAATTTCCATGGTTGATTTTGGACAAAACTTTGCGGATTGGGATCTTGATAGGTGCTTCGGTTTGGCCCTCTCCATGGAGACTTTTTGCTTGCTTGAGATGGGTCATTAGCCTCCATACTATTTTTGTGAATGGCTTGAAAACCAGGAAGAGCTAGGCATTGTTCAGTAGCATGTTCTAATGCACAGATCCCGCATACTTCAACCATATTGATAGGGCATTCCCTTTCCATGTGTTGCGCCTACATTTCAGACAGAAAATTGCCATAGCAGCTTTCTCCTCCTCTTGCTTCCTTTTGATTTTCAAGGTGTCTAACTGGTCACTAATAGTGTTTTAGATGTTTTAAAATTTTCTAGAAGGTTTCCCAGTTCGACTATAGTGACAGCATTTGAACCAAATTTTGTATTTTTAGACACATAATCTCGTTAGTTTTCCTGGAGCCTTTTGCCTACTTTGGCCTGACTTCTAGAGTATGTTCGACATAATCTAGCTATCTCAGCAAAATGTTTCTTGTAAATGTCACCGCCACTTAGGAGATTGTGTCAATACATTCTTCCCTCAACCCTTTCAAAAAGACAATCCTAATGGTCCTTTCATCTAGGTTCCCCCCTCGTGATTTATGGTAATTATAAAGGAATCTTTCTAGATACTCTTCTAGACTTTCCTCCTCCATCTGTTGCATCCTAAAAATGTCATTGACCACTCTACTTTTAAAGTAGTCTTGAAACTTTTTAAAGAAGACAAATTTCATATCATCCTAGGAGTAAATGGTGTGCTCTCCTAGGCTCATAAACCATCTGAGGGTTGTGTCTTTTAAGGTGGCATGGAATAATTTGAGTTTTTTTCTATGTTGCCAAGAAACGTGGGTGCGAGTGCGGGTGCAGGGACGGGGACGGGGACGGGGACGGCATTTTTTGAAACAAGGTGCATGGGTTCATCTGGGTATTTTTATATTAATATATATTATAAATTATAAATTATAAATTATAATTTATATATCATATATAATACTATATTTTATAAATTAAATTTATAAATTATAAATTTAATGACACTAATAATTTATGAACTTTAAAGATTTAAACATGCACATCATTCAAGAATCAACAATGAACATTCAAGTTTCAACATTCACATGTGACATTTGCCATTGAAATTTCAAAATTTCTAGTTTGATAATATCATGATTCATATATGATATCAAGGGCAAATTGGAGCTCAGTTTACATATTAATAAGAAATTAAAATCATGATTCAAAATTTCAAAATATATGTCCGATGTCATACTAAATTCAAAGTTTGTCTCAAGGCATCTCCAACTGGCAAACTATAAACATGAACTAGGAAATTTTGATATACTAAAGCCTAAAGCCTAATAGTGAGCAATGTCTTCCTCAAGCCATATCATCAGCATCCATGTCATCAGCATCACTTAGATCATCAGCTAGCATGCTCTCCAAGTAGGAATCACTCTCATCTTGAGGCTCCGACTCATCCATAGCAATTTGAGGTAGCTCAATAAGGCCATCTGGTTGTAGCTCCTTGTCCACACACTCAGCATCATCTGTGTATTGGTCTCATCTCTTGAAAGGACCCTCCTTGTAACCAAGGTCTTTTCAAGATATGAGACGAAGTGTGCTATGAATGTACACTAAGTTTTATGCCTTCTTTGAGCCCAACCTATTCCTCTTTACTGAATGGATAAATGCATAAGTACTCCAATTCCTCTCGCAAGATGAAGAGCTAGCTACCTGGAATATTAGGGGAAGCCCATTAAATTAAATTTTAATTAGAAATTTAAAATAAAAATAAAAATTTGAAAAACTAAAATTAAAATTTAAAAATTAAAATTTAATACAGAGATTTAATTGAGAAATTCAAATTTCAAATTTCAAATAAGATGAGAAACTTCAAACTAGCTACCTGTCCAAGTAACCGTATGGCAAATTGCTGCAACTCAGGAGCATCAACACCATGAAGCCACCACCAATCAATTGGATCATTCTTCTTGCGTCTATCTGCCAAAGATGCATGTGAACCAAAGACACCTCAGCCACGTGAAAATTGGGCAAACTGAGTTCGTATGTTAGAGGCTTCTTCTGTATCACCATAAATTCTCTTAACAGCAGTCAAGAATCTTTTGAACACTTCTCTATCTTGGGAAGGAGGCCTCCTTCCTGTTGCAGGATGATACCATTTTGGATTAACTGCATAAGCTGACATATGAAGAGGGGTGTTTAGTTTATTCCAACGCCCATGTATAAATTCTTTCAGCTGTGGCCATAAAGTAGGATCCTTCCTATCTGTGACGGTTTGGATCCTCTCACACATGGAGTCCATGTTCTCATAAATCTCACCTAAACATGGGCCATCTGTATCTGCATAGCGGATCATATCACAAATTGGTTCTACAATCTCCACAACAAATTTGGCATCAACCCAAAAATGGTCATCCAAAATCAACCTCTTCACCTCCAAAGCTGCATCTGAGGTAGATAACCTCCACTGGTCCCACATGTCGTTGATAACTATGGCAGATAAAGCTTCCTTCATCTCCACAAGCCGCCTAAGTAAAATATAGTAAGTTGCAAATCTGGTATTTGCTGGTTTAAGAAGCTCCATTTTGGCATGCTTGCGGTAAATGGCTTGTGATTAATGATGGTTGCATATAAACATTTGAATTTTGCGGCCTTTTTCAATTAATGCTTGAATCCATTCAATTTTCCCAATGTCCTTCAATGCATTATTCAAAGAATGCACTGCACATGGTGTCCAAAAAATATGCCTAGACAATGAATACATCAAGGACAAAATTAAAATAATAAATATTAAATCAAAATGTTTATTCAATATTGTTAAAAATTACTAAATTAGAAAACAAAAGTTGAAACTTGTCACTTACTTGTACTCCTTCTGAACCATTGTTCCTGCTGCTTTGCACACTGGGGCTGCATCAGTAATAACTTGAACAACATTGGATGGCCCCACCTCTGCAATGGCATCACATAATTGGTCTTTCAAGAACATAGTGTTCTTTTCTTGACCAGAACAATCAATGGCTCTGAGAAAATAAGGACCAGACATGGAAGAAACAATGATGTTTATCAATGGATGATTCCTACAATCCGTCCATCCATCCATGACAATTGAGCATCCATCCACGCTCCAAGATGCCTTCAAGGGTGCCATTGTCTTCTCAAGACGAGTCTTCTCCTTGTCCACCAACACAGTTCGCAGCTTTTCATAACCAGGAGCTTTATATCCTTGAGGTCCATCATTAATAGCACGAACCATTTGCTCAAAATAGGGGGAATGAGCTACATTGAAGGGAATGCCACATGCAAGAAAAAATCTTGCTATTGCAAGATCAACACCCTCCCTACCTTTCACATCAAACATGTCATAAAGGCCACCAACTTTAGGCTTCTTGCGTGGTTGATTGGTAGTGATTTTTGATGCTCTAGATGACACATCACCAACTTGAACTTCTTCATCATCATCATTAGATGGTAATTCTTCCTCATTGGAATCATCTTTTTCATCAACAGTGAGACATGGCCTAGATATTGCCTTGCCTGCCTTACCATCAGCCATTTGTTGCTCTCTTTGTGCACTAGGGAGTCTAGTGGGATCATTTGGGTCTCCACTGCAAGCATCAACGCCATTCCTTGGTATTTGCATGAAATGAGCTTTAACTCTTGTATAGCGCCCTTTCCATTCAAGCTGGCATAAATTGCATTTTATTGTTGCTGTCCCCCCAGCACCTTTTGAAGGTTTTTGTCTGTCCACATGTTTCCAAAGTGGATATTGTGGATTTGTCTTTGATGAAGACATTTTGATTTTTTATTTTGGAGGAATCTGTTTAACAAAATAAAATTTAAAATTTGTAAATTCAAATTGTAATAGAGGTCGAAAGTTTTTGACTCAAAACAGATAAATTTTTAATTTTTTATTGTCAAATTGTCTCTGCATTCTGGAATTAAAATTAAAAACTGTTAATTCAATCAAAACTGAAACTGTAGTTTATAAACTGTTCAGTGTTAATTCATTGAAAAATTCAAGAATGATGAATCAAATTTGGGTTTGATAAACAAATTTTTTCTAACAAACAAATTTACAATAAATATAAAAATTAAAATTATTAATTAATGAGCAATAGCATTGAATAGTAAATAGAATACATGTGGCTGTACACTTTGAGTTTGACTGTGAAGCTTGAATGAGCACTGAGCAGTGAACAGTTCAGTTTTGAACTTTTGTTTGCGGGTGAAAGGGGCTGTGAGAGGGGCGGAGAGAGGCTGTGAGAGGGGCGGAGAGAGGCTGTGAGAAGTGGAGCTGTGAGAGGGGCTGTGAGAAGCCGAGCTGTGAGAGAATGCTGCCGTCGAGCTGTCAAATGCTGCCAAGGGCGGACAGAACACCGACGCTGCCGTCGTATGCCAAATCGTGCTGTCGAATGCCACAATCCTGCTGTCAAATGCCGTTGTCGCCGTCGAGAGGAGGGCCGCAACTGTGAGGGCGGAATCAGATGAATGCTGCCGCTGTGCCGTCGATAACTTGTGCAATGTGAATAGGTCGAATGGTTAGTAAATTAGGTTTAAGTTTGATGTTTGTTTTTTTAATTTTTAATCTTTTTAAATTTTAGTTGTAGTTTGATCATTATAAGTTATAAAAAAATCAAAATAGTTCGATTTTAATTTTTATTTATCGTTTGAACTTTGAATCATGAATGTTTTAAAATTTAGAAAAAAAAATTAAAATTAAAATAGTTTTTATAATTTATTTTATTAAATTATAATTTATTTTTAATATTTAGTAAAATTTAATTTAATTTTTTAATTTTTAATCATTTAAAAAAATTTATATATTTCAGAAAATTGTTCATGAAGAACCCTGAAGAACCCGAAATTCAGGTTCTAAGTACCCAAACGATGGGTTCTTCATACCAAAAGAACCCAAGAACCCGAAATTTTTTTTTCGAAGAACCCGGTTCGTTTGGGTTCTTCTAAGAAGAACCCGTACCCGAATCTGGGACTTGGGTGTGGGAACCCGGTGCGGGTTCGAGAACCCCACCCCCGAGTGCGGGAACCCGTGCAACGTAGGTTTTTTTGCATCATCATAATAGTTATAAATTCTGCATAAAATATCAAATAAAAATAAAAATTCATCTAGGTCTTCGAAATACATACCTCGAAAGAGTGGAAGAGATGTCATTGGTATGTTCTTCATGGTAACATTTCTAGTCACACCATGATAAGGAATCCAAAATTTGTTTCCGTATCTTCCTCTGACATCCTCTTGGTCCCTCATCATTTCCTCCTCCAAATATGGTGTTTCTTGCATAATTTTTTGCATGGCCTTTCTCATGATTTATGTTCTCAGCTCCTCTATTAGCCATGTTCACTACAGGTTCTGGTGGGAATTTGGTGATAACACAACTAGAAGAAGATTCAATTGGATTGATCTTTTTGTTGCTAGACCTAAGTCTTTGTGAGACTGTTCTAATGCTGACTCCAATTGTGGAACTAACACCAGTGTTGTCTCTGATGTAGTCCCAAAAACAATGTGTTCTTGCTTAGGTACAATTTGTTTTTGTTTGATTGTTTCTTGGAGTGGGATTTCTTCTATCAATGCCACTTTACTACTGTTGCTTTCCCCTTCGCTTCTAATAACTGCATAACGATTAGCTAGATTAGTGAGTGGTGTTTTGGTGGGACCTGTTGTCGCACAGATTGTCCAGGCACCGCGACAACGGCTCAGACTGGGGGCTGTCACCTTTATCCCCAATCTCTCTTTTTAAGCTGTCTCCTTGCAGGCTAAGGGAGGTAGACCCTATTAGAAATGAAGGATAAATCCAGGAGACATAGCTAAAACACCAAATACTTGATAAAATTAACGGGATTCCACAGATCTAAATCAGATTTCATGTTTATGATCGCTATTTTATGGAGTCAAATGTATCCCCGTTATGCAATTATAAACAAGTAAGTAATGCTTAACTCGTCGCTTTATTAAACCAATGATTCATTACAATGATATTTTCTTTTTGAGAATGCCACAACCATGAATAATAATACAGAGAATGCTGAGATACTAGAAAGATTTCCGAAATAAAAAATTCCAATTATAACGCAGCCGAAAAATTAAAATATCCACAGTCAAACTTAGATAAAAAATTTAAGGCTCAGTGGACCATTGAAAATTTTTTATATTTTCTATTTTCTATTTTTTTTAGGATTTTAAAATTTTTATATTTTTTTATTATTTTTAAATCTAAAATTAAAAATCTAAATCTAGGCTACAAATTAAATCTAAATTCTAAAGTTAGGTCTAAAATTAAAATTAAAGTCTAAAATCATTAAAATGTGAAGCTGAACTAAATGAAAAATGAAGTTAAACTAACACCTAAAACTAAAGCTAAATCTAAGCCTAAACTATGTTAAAGTCAAAACTTACACTATAAAATAAAAATTTGAAACCTATTTAAATCCTAATGTTAAGAATTAATAAAATGAATTTAACTAAAGTAACTCTAACTCTAGGCCCTAAAAAGAAATGAAATAAACACATCTAAATTAAAATCTACCACTAACAAAAATGACGCTAAAGGTTAAAATCTCTACGACTAAAATCTAACTATACAAAAAACTAAACCCTTTTCATGAGAACCGATGTGAAAGTTTAATGTCGTGGCAGAAAATATGAAACGTATGTATTAAAACGAAACCTTTACAAAAATAACATCGCACAGAATTTAAAACACGGGTTTTATAATTTCAATGATGTGTGCATTTCCTCACACACCAGTGTGGGATGGAGCAGACTGGCTAAGGAGGATTTCATAGAAAATCTGGACGTTTATTAGGCAGAACAGTGGAAAGGAGTATGAGGGAATGTGTTTGTATTTTGTTGTGGCAGCTTGCAGAAACGGTGGACAGAGGCACGATGGAGAGCTGGTTTGGATAGACGGGTTTGAAGAAATCGAGGGTTTTGAATGCGAGTTTTGTGCCTTTGCTGCAGGTCGAATAAGGATAGCCAAGGCGTGAGGAAATGATGTAGCAAATAAATCGAGAGCAGCAGTGAGGACACCTCATATAGACAGCAGCTTGCAGTTTGAAGAAAACCCAGTACACACCAACTTTACCCAACAAACTTAGAATTTAAAAATTTTAAGTCAAACTCTGATTTAAAAAAAAAAAAAATTCTTCATTTATGCCCAGATATCATGCTTCTTAAAAATAACGCTCAGGTTTGCCCACAGTGGGGGTTCTGAGGCCGGATCTGGCCTTTGGGGGCTAGGTCTGCCTTAGATCTAAAAAAAAATTTCCGATTTGAACCTGTAACCTGCAACAATTAGCTCGATCCGGTTACACACCAAAATTATTAAACTCCTTACACAAAATTACAAAATTACAAACTAATTTACAATTCTGAGGCCCTCATGGCCAGATTTGAATCCATGTTAGCACAGTTTTTTAGAGATTTAAAATTTTAGGAAGAGGCACAAGCCTTAGAAAACCCTGCAAAACCACCAATTTCGTAAGATAGACCTAGAATTTAACAAATAATGAGCTTTTCAAATTTATGTTTATTGAGAGTCAGTTGGTCCAACCGAAGACTTCTCCAGACGCTCAATCTTAAAAAAATTTCCCTGCACACTTAGATCTGAACCTTAGATAGATAGAGATTTAAGAAAATAACATGAGATTCTTTAGAAAAATCAAAATGTCATTTTATAAACCCAGAAAACTGCACAAGATACCTGTATGCAAATTAATCCATGGAGGCCATCAACCATAAAATGCAAAAAACAAAGTAGCAGAGTTTAGAGACAATTCACCACATAGATCTGAGAAGGAACATCAAGATTTGTAACCCCAAAGTCTTTAGCTATATCTCAAAAAGTTTACAAGAGCTTCTAAGAGCAAGTGCACGATTCTGAGACTTACGATTCAATATAGACATTGCATTCCCAAATTTATAGGACTGAGATTCTAATTCGGGCTAGTTTGGATGATCCTCGTCAAAATAATCTCAAATATTCAAAAAATTAACATATCTTTTAATCCTAGGCTAAGAAATTAAAATTTTGGGGAAAAAACGAATTTATCACTTAATTCAATTTTAATTAACTCAAAAATATTATTTTTGAGTTAATTACCCCAAAATTTTGACCTTGAATTAACCACCAAGGCCCAAGGGTCCAATATTTCTTAAAATTCTCAATATTCCCTTGGCCTGAGGCTATCAAAATCATTTTCCAAGGACCCACAAATTTTTCCTTTAAAGATTTAATCCTAATTTAGGACCCTAAATTAATTAAATTTCTGATTTAGGATTTTATTAATTAATTGACCAGAAAATTTAATTAATTGAATAAGAGAGGATTATAATTATTTTTCCAACCCTCTTTTACATGAGATAATACATTTACATACATGAAGAGGGAAAACCCATTCGTATAGACCCTCAAATAAATACCCAATTCCTACTCGACCTACCCACAATTCCCTTAAGTAGCTCAAGGTTACTTTACAAGGACTGAGAACACTAGGGACTCACTTAGTATGCTGATGATAAAATCCACCCTAGCTTTGGGGTGAGGCTGGAGGGAAAAACTCTGCCGATCACTTTCGTGAATCAGTGAGAGAAAAAACCTCCTAGGATAGAGATCATCAACAACATACTAGGCTTACCTAGGTTGTTACATACACTGACGGTCTTACTTAGATCATTTACATCATAACAATGCAGAATGGGTTTACATCATTTATAACAATGTCAACTGTCGATGAAATCTGGATGATGGAATCTGAATGGAGCAAGCACGTCGAACATGATGAATCCCATTTGAAAAAATGGGGGTGTACTGCTATGGGGTAGTTGACGAAGTGTGGTCAACAGGACCAAATATCTCAGGAAATGATTTTGAAATATACCTACCTTTGCTATCTCTAGGTCTACTTTTACTCCTACGCATAAGAAAGAAATAGTACAAATATCCACAGAGACAACCAGACATTGGAGCAACCCCACTAAAGTGGATGCGTGGCTCTTCACTCACGTCTTACCGTACACTCCCCGCCTTCGGACTGTCCTGCAAATAGCTCTGTAACTCTGAAACAAAAATATTTACCTAAACCAAAATGCAACTCCTCGGCAACGGCGCCAAAAATGTTGGGAGTTTTAATTAGTGATTAAAAGCTCCTAATATTTAATTATCGACCAGGAATAGTAAACACGAGTTGCACTGCGTATTGGTTCAATATCTAAATGCAAAGTGTGATATTTCCGTCATAATGAATTTCTAAGTGCAGAATCTTGATTTCTCAAATTCAAAACTCCTTTACCTACTCAAGCAACTCAAAAACCCTTTTGTTTGATTAAGAAAACAAAACTCTTCTATCTGCTTAAAGAATCCAATATGTAAAACTCAAAAGAAATCAGATCCAGCTTATGAAACTCAATATATTAACTTGTTCATCAACTCTACAGAACACTATCCATGTTCTAAACCTAGTTCATCCTTTCAAAATGACTTTAATCAAACACAAGTTTTCTATGACAAATGCAAAACTCAAATAACTCGATTCAAACATTCAAGCTACTTATTCTGGCCGATAAAATCCTTGACAAAGTTTAGATCTTCTTCGTTTTCACACTCAATTAACTTATCCCAAAATCGCTCTCAATCACAGTAAAGCAGAATCACTCTCATGAAATGTTCAATCGAAATGAAAAATACTCATCCTTAATGAAAATCAAACTACCTAACTACAACATGAAAACACTCTGTTTATTCAAAATCAAAATTCAAATTGTATAGGATTATTCTAATAATGTACTACCAAATTGAGTTGCAATCAATGGAAATTAAATTACTTTGATCTACACTACTGCAATGACCATTTCGAAACTAATTTACTTCAATTCAAATGTTGCATCAAACCTAGACTACCCTTGATTAGAATCCACACTGTCATTACCAATTCAAACAAAATTATTCTAATTGAACTCAGAATACTTCGCGACAAAACTCAAATATGAAACAATTGTTCAAGCTCTGAACTATATAAAGACACTCCACTCTACGATTAACTACAAGACACAAAACACATATATCAGAAATCGTTCAAATCCTACAAACAACTTTAGATTTTATTCCATAGAAATGATGTTCTTAATTGTGCTATCTTGATGCATTCATGATCACTTATTCATGTAAATGACAGAGTATGCATGTTCAAATGATTAAGCAAGAGTTGGTTTTAATCATAACAATTTACAATGCCATGGTTCAATAAAAACATCCTTCGGAGCAATCAATCATTGATACGGAGAATTACTTAATGTCTATGGATCAATCGAAGGTTTAGTTATAAGATCAACGACGAATATTCAAACACTCCAATAAACAAACCATATGAATTTCAGACAAATGTAAGCTAACTATGAGAAATCACACAATTTCCTAAATCTACTCTAGCTATGAAGCTCGGTTCCAGTTGTGGTGGGCCCTCCCACGCTTGGAGCAAGCTAGTCTACTTCAGTAAAATAGCAATCAAAACATGAATATGATACTCACAGTGAGATAGACGGAAAACGATTTGATTCAAAGCTTAAAGGCAGTCATACATTGTTTCAAATCTTCCAAAAATAGAGTTTTTAAAATTAACAACAGGACATTACATACTTCACTGCTTGACAATCTGATTTCAAATTGCATCGAGCCTTTTAAGAAGCAACCGACAAGTACAAACTTAACAAAATATTCCTTAACATGGAAACTTGTTATCGAACAACTAATCTGAGACTATATTATATCTTCGAATCAATTGTACGAGGCTTTGACAAACCATTTCTACCTCTGGATAAACAACTCCTATCTCTAGACAAACCGCTTCAAACTTGGGCCATAAAGATATCGAGCATGAGATATCAAAAGATCTTCAAGAACTGTTTATATCTCAAAAAAAGGAATTGCCACCCGTCGACTACCACCTTGAGTACAGGTTTGGAAACAAGGTTTTGAGTACAGAATAGTAGTAGTGCTTTGATGACAAGGCATCCACCACCTCATCCTCCATCCAGGTACTTAATCTGCCATTCCCTATCAATAATCTTCATAGCTAGGAGCCCAAAAATAGACAGTTAGGAGTATTTTAATAACATGACTCTACAATCTACCTAAATTCAACCACAAACACTAAAATAATGTCAAGTAAATGTGTTTTACCTCTAGTTATGCGATGGCAGGGTTTAAGCAGTAAATGAAGTGGCACAGTAGGTGAAAAGAGGTACGTTTGGAGGTAAAAGGCTAAAAAATGGGAGTAAAAAGTTAAGAAAATAGAGACAAAAATGAACGCCAACAGATGCCTAAGTCTAAAATTAGGAAATTAAAATAATTAAAGGGTATTAATGAAACTAGGTGTGAATCTTCTAGAAAAAGATGGAGATCAAATCAAGATGATTTGAGCGATTGATTAGGAATTAATCTAGGTCGTTCAATGATCAACGAGAAGATTATAAGAAGAGGCTCGATGGGCACTTGGAAAACACATCGAATTAGAGATCAAAGATCGATTTCTCAAGTGAGCAGCGCAGCAGTTGCCGAAGAAATTATCGAGAGATTTCTTGCAGTGAGGGACAGGGATAGTGACCAGTGGAGATTTTCCTGATCCAGTGAATAAAACGCAGAGGAGGCAGAGAGAGATCCAGGGAGGCAGCCCAGAGCCACGCAGAGGCAGCGCAGAGTCTGAGAGGAGATTTGCAATTCTGTTGAGGAGAAGTCCAGTTCTAGTGTCTGGAGCCGAGGTGTGAGACCGGAGGGCCAGAGATTGGAGTATCCAACCACCAGATCGATCAACCAAGAGTGTGACGCAGTCCCTATCAGTTGTGACACAGAGCAGCACAATGATTTGCGCAGAGGCAACTTGGGGCTAGCCATTTAGAGGTTGGATCAAAGTCGGTTCATCAGTGACACTGTGAGGTTATTTTCTCACTAACTTTCTGCTAGTTATTTTCTGTGTATCGGATAGCCAGTAAGGCATCCAAGATTGTATTCCGAACTACTGCTTAATAATACAAACCCTCAATTGTTACACCGGTTTTCCCGCATTGGGTTTTTTCGGGGACATTTGTCCAAAAATAGCAGTGTTAAATGTGTATGTTATTTCTTTCCTACATTGTATTTTGTTTCTGCAGCATTTTATATTTATGTAGGGTGCAGTGTGATGTATTCAGTGTTTTCCATAGATTGTTAAGTAAATAAATTGTTAAGTAAAGATTAGCAATTAGGTGAATATTTTCCAGTTGTTGCACTAGTATTCCAGATTTAGGAATTTTCACAATAGGGAAGGGAAGAGACTATTAGTTATAGATATCGTTGGATTATTATAGCTTTCCACAGTCCTATCAGTAAAGTTACCTTGCACTATGATGTCTTCAACATGCTCAGCCATATGTGGCTCTCTACATAAGATGAATGGTCTTCCATTTGTTGTGGGTATGGTGGCATAGGATATATCCATTTGCAAATTCCCACCAATAAAGGATGACCACTTCCTTAATGAGAGCATGCGTTGGGCATCGAGAACATCAATGACTACAATATCCATCAACACAATTATATACTTGTTCGCAGCTAAAGCAACTTTAACATTGTTAGTCAAACCTTGCACAAAGATGGACTTTGAGTCAAACCACATACATTTCTATAATCCCTAGTGATTTTCACCTCTAATTGATTCATGACTCTCAAAGGAATTACATTAGAAAAGGCTATAGAGTCAAGCATATAGTTGTGTAATATCAAATCATTAACCGCTAGAGATAATAGGAAAGGTGTGTGTCCTCCATTCTTCTTATCATAATACATATTTTACAATATTACTGGACGATCCTCAGGTTCTTTATGTAGGTTGAGACTTTTACTAACTTGACCTCTTTGAGGTTCAAGTTTTTCAAGCTCCAAGATAGGGATGAGCACATTCACTTTAGTTAGAACACTTCCCAAATCTACATCTAATGATACTCCACTACTGGCATTAGAGGGAGCAGTTTTAGGAATGATCTTACCAAAAAGAAAAAGCACCTTAGTCACATTCCTTTGGGGAGAAGAATTACTATTTGCCTCAGGGTTTCCTAGCTCATTATCCCTTCTAGTATAATGCAACCCTTTGAACCTATCCCTAGCTTCAACAGTATTAATATGCTCATCATGTTCTTTAACATGTTCTTTGGTCATTGTTTCATGCAATTGTTGACGAAGGGGAGAAGTTACATTCAACAAGGTAGGGAAAGTGCCAAAGTCATTTATCAAATTCAAATGCTCCAAGCTCTCCTCTTCAACTTGATCATAGGGGCATTCTCTTCACTATGGAATTCAATACACTCTTGGCACCAAAGAAAACCTTCTTGATTTATCATATTATTAGAGCCAAGAGTGTTGAGCACAAATAGTTGAGATGCATTATTACCACCACTTGGGTTTCGATTCTTTCTAGGAGCCTTGTCATTGTTCAATTGAGATTTAAGAGGATAATTTCCACAAGACCCTCTCTCTTTGTCTAAGATGGTCATCTTATTCATCATGGCCATTTGCCCCTGCATCAGCTCATTACGGATTTTATCAAACTTTTGGAAAAATACTTGCAAGGTGTGGTCAACTTGTGTAGCTGGCTTGGCTTTGACCTTCAATTTTTCTCTTGGATAGGATGGCAAGTCAATCTTAGATGTAGTCAAATTGCGATCAATAGTTATAGCATAAGCTTTGGTTTTCTCAAGGTTTGAAGGATCCTTGTCTTTCAAGGCATAAGAGATGTGTTCAGGGAAGGCATCAATGTACAATACTAGGATAGTCTTGTCAGTAGACCTATATTGCAATGGTACTTGCTTGAGTAGCTTATCAAACCTCTAAGTCAAATCCTTAACATTTTCATTGTTAGTTTTCTTAACTTCCTAGAACTTAGCTAGAAGTTGCATGCCTTCCTTAATGATTGCCCATATTTTGTTGAATGCGTCATGGAATTGGTCCCAATCTTATTCCACCTATGAGAAAATCTAGGTACCAATCTCTAGCATTTTCCTCTAAGGAGAGGGAAAACAACCTCATAACTACATCATTTTCTTGGATTTCTCTTCCACCAACACAGTGGTGAAATTCATTCATGTGTTTCTTGTGAAAATTTCTTCATCTAAACCAGAAACCCTACTGCAGTAAATCTGATGTACTTCTCCTACTTCCTTGGAAGTCATCTGTCCTAGCTGTAAAGAAAAAATAAATTTAAGTAGCCTTACTGAACTTGTTCTCCATAACACAGATACTACCTCAACAGACTATTAATGCTCAGAGTTTAAGTACTCAAAATGCGGAAATCATAATACTCTTTCTTTATTGAACTTTCATAATCGATTACAGAGATATATTACAGACTCATCTGTTCTTTCCTAAGATCGACTGTGATGGCATTTATCAGACTTTGCTTCTTAATAAATAAGAAATCTTTCTAAAGGCTTCCTGGCCGAAATCATAGACTCGTTTTTTACGCTCTGGCATCCTATTCGCGGCCTCCCTTGCCTTTATCGGACTGGCATTCCTCAAACCTTTGGCGAACCTCTGGCGAATTTCAAGCACAAATAAATGACACAGATACTACCTCAACAAACTATTAATGCTCAGAGTTTAAATACTCAAAATGCAGAAATCATAATACTCTTTCTTTATTGAACTTTCAGAATCAATTACAGAGATATATTACAGACTCATTTGTTCTTTCCTGAGATCGACTATGATGGTATTTATCAAACTTTGCTTCTTAATAAATAAGAAAGCTTTCTAAAGGCTTCCTGGCCGAAATCACAGACTTTGTCTTTGAACAAAAACCACACAAAGACAACCTAAAAATCCGACCACTTTAGGTTCTTACCAGTGCTCTCACACTGATAAGTAGGCTTCTCGGATTTACTTAAAATTTAGAAATGATGATCACCTTCGTGATGCAATCAGATCAGACATACGTCCGCAGTTGCAGAGTAGGAAGAAATGAAATTCAGGTTTCTGAAAGACACCAACACTTCGAAGACTCTCACTCTTCGACTCTAATTCCGCCTCTTCTCAAATGAGCCTAACTCTCTTTCTTTTATAGGAAAAGAGAGTGGACAAGCACTTGAGAGTCGATCCTACTAGTACTAATATAATCTAGTACAAATTTCAATCAGTCAGTTAGATGTGGGGTCAAACCTCACCAGATGTCGAAGAAGTGCTCCAAGTCTTCCCAAAAGATCAAATTATTGTACTATGCACACTTATGACATACAAAGTGGATGCTTTTTCAAAAAGATCTGCGAGAAAACTATTTACAAAGTGGAAGCTTTTTACCGGAAAGCCCACGGGAAAACCGGTCACTACAAGTCTGTGACTAGACATCCTGAAACGATGTGGATACTTTAAGACGGAGTCCACGAGAACAGTTCATTGTGGGTCATCCAGTGTTGTAATACCGGGGAAACGGAATCTTTTGTATAATGCTTCGTCCCAAGCTTTAGTATAAATCCGTCTAACAATCATAGGCTTATTCAGGACTATTTGATGCTTGATTTTTGTCATAACCAACCATTCATAATGTCTAGCCATGTATTGATCCAAGATATCATAGTGTGGGAATTTATTGAGCTCACTGACAACTTTACAAGGAGAGTGGAAACATTCAATATTGTTATTAAAACAAATATTGCAATGTATTTGATAAAAGGATTCAAAATATAAAGGATCAAGGGCAGTCTTGTTAACTCCAAAGCCGTTCCACCATTCTTGTAGCCATGCATTCTGTCTGTTCCTTTGCATGACCCATGTTGGCCCAAATTTTATTTTGGTATAGTGGGTTTCGTCTTTTCCATCTACATTTAAAATGTCCCACCAAAGTTTCTGGTATCCTACATAATTATAAATAGTATCAGGAAAAATAATAGAAGGATCACCTCTGGGCCACATAGCAAATGTGTCAGTCCATCTAGGATCTCTAGTCCGGTTGATGGTGAAGTATTTGTGATAGACATGATGTCTATTGCTTCCCTCGGTCCATATCATAGTAATATCATGAAAATCCTTACTGAGAGCTTCTTCTGCTAAATTTGCTCCAAGAATACTTCTAGAATACACCATGTCATGAATCCACTTACTTCCTTTAGGATAGACTTTCCTTTCAGGTACAAGGTGTAGAATATCAGTATGTGATTGCAAATTTGCATCAAATACTTTAGTATTCCTCAGTTGCCAAGTTGGCTTCCATTGATCACAATACTCACGCCAATCTTTGTTGTCTGGAATGGATCTAAGGATTTCCTTTTGCTATGTTGGATCCCACTCTATGACAATCACCATAATGTGTTCTTGTTCCTGGTTGCTGCTGGTAGGCTGGATATATTCTCTACTGAGAAAGTTTGGTAGGCAATTTTCTGTACCTTTGATGTGCTCTATATCAAAATCAAAATTTGTGAACAGAGCTTGCCATCTGGCTTCTCAAGACTTTCTTTAGTGCAGAGGCATCAGTTCTCAAAAGAAACTTTTTATTCACTAAATGAATACCAAATTTATCAATTGAATTCCAAGCTGCTTTTACCTCTTTCTCAATTGTGGAATAATTTTTCTTTGTTGGATTCCATGTCCCAGAAGCAAATTGCACAATTTGCTCACCATCATCTTTCTTCTGTTTCAATACTCCTCCCCATCCTAAGTCACTGGCATCTGATTCAACAATTTTGAAAGATTCTTCATCAGCAACATATAAAATAGCAAGAGTTTTAACTTTACTTTTTATTCTCCTTACAGCGATGGAATGAGCATCCGTCCAGGGCATTGGATTCTTCTTAAAACGCTGATTTAAAATATTCCTATCCTTGGCACAATCTTGATAGAAATTGCTAACATAATTTAGACAACCTAAAAATCTCTGTAACTGAGTTTTGTCAAGAATAATGTCTGGGAATTTGTCAGCAAATTCCAGAGCATGCTTTTGAAGAGATATTTGACCATCATGGATTGTATGACCAAGGAATTTAATAGAGGTCTGGAACAACTCTATTTTCTTTTTTCTCAGGACTAAGCCATTTCTTTTGACTAATTGAAAGAAAATTTGTACATGCTTGAAATGATTCTGGATATTCTTGGAAAAAACTAAAATATCATCTATGTACACAAGAAGCCAATCAAAGTAAGGCTTAAAAATGGAGTCCATGACCTTCTTAAATTTTGATGGGGCATGTTTTGGACCGAAAGGCATGACATTACATTCATAATGACCTACTAGCACGCTGAATGCAGTTTTAAACTTATCTCCTTCTTTAATGGCCACCTGCCAAAATCCTGACTTCATGTCGAACTTTGAAAATATCTTTGCACCTGCAATTCTAGCCAACAAATCTCCCTTATGAGGGATGGGATAGGTATTATCATCAAGAACAGAATTTAGAGGTTTATAGTTTATAACCAATCTGGGAATTCCTCTAATCTGTTCAGATCTCTTGTTAACATAGAAACCATAATAACAGTTCCAGGGACTGTCAGATTCTCTGATCAATTTCCTATCCATCAAACCTTTTATTTCTTTTTCACATAAATCTCTATATTCCTTATTCATTGGAATGGCTCTGCTTTTGCAAGGCATTCCTTCACACTCAGGTTTATAAGGTAGCTCAACACAGTGTTGCTTTCTATGCCAGAAAGCATTTGGCTCTTCAGAACATCATTCTGTTTCAATTTGTTTCCTGAATTCAGAGATTCTTTTCTTAACAGAAGGGGTTTGGAGTTGTTCCCCTATCTTCATTGATGTCTTCAAATATTTAAGCTCAACTAGTTTATTACTAGCCTTTTCTAGTTGTTCCATGGCCTGGACAATTGTTGAGACTCTGGAAGTAGATATATATAGCAACTTGATCTGTTTAAGACTCCCATCTGAAGTAGGCAAAGTAATAAAATAACCAGCTTTATTATCTTTCAATCTGGTTGAACCATGAGGTTCCACAGCAGCTAAAAAGACATTACCCAGGATGCAATCTATTGGAATATCAGCTACTGCAAACTTCAATTTTATACAATGTTGATCAAAGCAAATTGAAGCTTGTGGGACTTCATAATGGAGGTTTTTGTTACCTAGCCATACAACTTGTCTGAAGGAAGAAACCCAATAGTTGGTTGGAATAACCTTGGAATTAAATACATTTACATCTGCACCAGAATCTATCAATGTTTTGAGGGAAAACATCTATCCTTTAATACAGATGTCTAAGAGGACATGGTGTTGCTGGTATTGGATGGCCAAAATTCTCATGTCCTTGAATCCTAAAGTAGGATCCTCCTGTCCCTCAAATATTTCTACATTTGAGTGTTGCTTAGGTGCGATGTGAGCAGCAATGTTGTTAGTAACAGGAATTTTTCCCTTTTCTAATTGGGAAACTTGAAATTTTAAAGTAGAGATTTCAGATTTGAGAGCATGAATTTCTCTACTTACCTCCCCCAAAGTGAGTGAAAGAACTTTATCTTACAGTTGGTCTCTTTGAAATGCTTTTGTATTCCGGTCATAGGAGGCCTCAACAAACAAAGGCTTGCTGCTGGAGCTCTTGCTGGTGCTGGAAGAGTGCACTTGACTGAGAAAAGCTTCAAGAAGCTTGTCTTTCATATTACCTTCATCCAGTGCACGAATCTGAGAGAGTATTTTTAACTCATCTTCATCTGCAGTTTGTGCCATTAGCACCTTTTCTTTTTCTAGCACTTCTAAAGAACTTTCACTTTCAGAATCAGAATTAGATGAATATTGACAATCATAATATTCTAAGTCCGAACAAAAACAATTTTCCATATGTGCATTAAGTTCTTCAGCAGATGAATCAGAAGAATAAGAACTAGATGAACAAGAAGATGAACAATCAAGCTGTTGTTGGTATAATTGTTCTCGGATAACAAGATTTTGGCAGTGTTCAGTACGGTGATTCCTAGAGCCACATTTTAAGCACATTATGGGTGACTCTATTTTTACAGCCTTTTTCTGTTTGACCAAAGTCTGATATTTCTTGCCTCTGTTCTTTCTGGATTCTTCTCCTACAAGACATTTATTTGATGTATGGCCAAGCTAACCACAAATCCAACAAGTTAATTTGTTCCACTGCTTTTGTTTTGAGGTGCGCAGATGGATATCCTTGGGCTGATAATAGTGAGATTTAGGGATATACTTGTAATAACCCTTTCTAGATCTATGCTTGATCCTTTTATTTAATTTATCATTTCTGGTTGGATTGTCTCTATGAGTTTTCTTTATTTTCTTTGCCTGTTTCTTGGCCTTTCTTCTTTTAACAATTGGATCATCAATTGAGAGGCCATATTTATTGCAAATTGACTTATTGTCAGGCAAACGAGACAATTTTTGCAAACACTTATTGACTTTCATGCTTGTGCAAAGACCAACCAGAGTCTTAGTAACAATACTATAAATTTCTCCCCAAGTAAAAGATTCAAAAGGAAATTGAAAAGCCTCTTGTTGCTTGAGATAATCAACAAATTTAGAGGGCAGAGCAGCCAAATAAACTTGTTTCCAAAGAAGATTTTTGGAATCTTTTACTTCATAAATTCGTTGTATCCAATCTCTGTGAAAATCTTCAAACTGAGACATTTTTCTGCATTTTAGATTCATGAGAATCATCTCATGTTTGTCTGATAGTTCTGTCTCAGAACCACACCAATGTTCAAGAATCATAGAAGTCAGGGCTCCTATCATATTATTCTGGTGTGTGCCATCAGAGTTATGAATGATATCACCAGCTTCATCTTTTAAGAGTTCATTTTCCATTTTTGAAATGAGAGCTGGAGAAGACTCAACTTCCCACCATCTTAGTAAAGTACCATTAAAGCTTTGTATGATTGTCTTGCAGGCTTCTACTTCATTTTTGCCTTTTAGGCACATGAGTTTATACTCAATAAACATCATGTCAGTCATTTGCCTGATCTGTCCACTGCTTAGATTATCAACATTCCAATCCCTGTGAGCATCAGGATGGAAGGTATGAGCTTCTGGAACTTTACCTTTGCCACTTAGATCTGGAGCAGGATATCTTGTGAAATGACTTTCTAGTGGCTCATATATGGGAAACATTTGAGATTCTTAAATTTTAGAAGATTCAGGTTCTTTAAATAAAGAGGATATAGTAATATGTTCATATATTTCTTCTTTCTCTGAGGATTTATCTTTTTCAAACTGGGATACTTCCTTTGGAAAAAGCTGGGGGAATCTGTCAACTGCCTTGACAGGATTCTGGATAGACAAAATTCTTTTGTGCAGAAAAGAAGCAGGGATAGGTTTGTCAGTGCTAGCAATATGGAGCTTGTCAAATTTTCCAGTTAGCTCAGACAATAATCCCTGTGTAGAATGAAATTATTTTTCGACTTTGCATTCTACAGATTCTATTTTAGAGAAGGATTCTCTAACATAACCTTTAATAACAGAAGCAGAAAACTGTACATCATTCATTGAGACTTGTATGCTATCTATCTGTTCTTTGACAACAGATGATTTTGCAGTGTTTAGCTCTAGCCCTTTTATGGCTCTATTTGTCCAGTTAATTTATTCACTGTTCTTTTGTATTCTACCATCTATACCCAAAGCATTATCATCTTTTAGAACCAAGGGAATGGCTTTTGCTGAATTCTGAGCTTCACCTAAGATGATTCCTTTGTAAGGTGGAAAGGTGGTAGTAGTCTCAATCTTACTGCCATCTAAAGCAGTCCAGGAGTGTTGTGGAAGAGGAAGCTGCATCAGTCATTAAAATATTTTTCGTTTCATTATTTTTCTTCCATACATAAAAAGATACCCAAGTGTGTGTGTTATCCATGTATGTCTTCCATTCCTGGGATAACTTAATTTTTTCCTCACTAGTGGTACTGAGGCCAAACTCATTTTCCTCGGGATGGGTATATAGATCCCAGTTTAACATTGCTTTCATCCACTGGGTTTCTATCTGATGTTGTTTACATCCATTCATCACAGTGAAAAATTTGTGCATCTCTGGAACTAATGGCTTCTTACAATCATCGGGAAGGGAAATAAATCTCGAACTTGGAATGAGATTATTTGTTTGCTCTAAGTAGCCAATACCATATCTGGGCATATTTGGAGGTCTTAATTTGCTGAACATTTCAATTAGCCTGGGATCTTCATTTTCCAAACTGGGTAACTGATGCATCATCATTATATGGTCAGACTCATGAGGATATGGGATGTCTGAGCATTTAGGATTAGGACATGGATTTACGAAAGTAGAAGGGGGAGCTTCCCCAGTCCTAGGATGATGGTTTGTATGGAGAACAAGTTCAACAAGGCTACTTAAATTTATTTTTTCTTTACAGCTAGGACAGATGACTTCCAAGGAGGAAAAATTCACAATCTAAGCAAACTCAAACAAACTAATATGTTCACAATTTGAAGAATTACTAGAACAGGCAGAGTCAACTTCATCTGGATTTCTGTACAAAGAAGAGCTTTTGCAAGCTTGCTCTATCCTTCTGCGGTCTATTGTTGAACGGCGAGGAAAAGATAACACAGCAGAGGATTTATCTTCTTTGATATTGGCCGAGGTTATGCTTTGTATACCAGGAAGCTTGGGATTATTTACAACCCAACGTTCTGGGAAACTTAGGTCTTCCCACCTTATCACTTGGTGTTCTATCTTCTGATTTTTGGAATCGGTAAGAACAACCACACTTGACTTTGAGTCTTTACTGGGTGTATGCAGGACTGCTAGATAAAGGGTATTGGTATGTTTGAAACATCCTCGTGTCTGAATGGCTATATTATGTCTTTTTCTAGACATGTCAAATCCAGATGTTTGGATTTGCAGTTGGAGAATGTCATTTATAGTTTCATCAAAGACATAAACTGAGAAGTTGGGATAACAATCAAAATACACAGGGCCATTAGACAAAGGAGCAACTATCCTGCCTATCAAGGAATCAGTATATTTATTATGGGTTAAATCTCTGACGGTGGCTAAGACAAAAGTATTAAGCCCTCTGTGAGTCAGAGCATTGATTCCAGATATTTTGTGTTTAACCTCTTGGCTTCGGCTTGAAGTTGTTTTGGATTTAGAAGGGGAATAGACTGTACACACTCTGAATTCTCTTGTATTTGACTAATAGATTCTTTGATAGAAATTCTAGTAGCAGCTTTCAAATGGAAAACATAAAGATCAGAGTATACTTTAGAAGAATTAATACTAGGCAACTGCCATCTAGGGGACGGCTGACTTTCAATATATTCTAGTTCGGCTGAGTTTATAACACGATTAGAAGAAGAAGCAAACATATCCCGAAGAGGATTCTCTTGTGTTGATTCCTTCTCATCTATCTCACGGAAAGAAACTGATCTTTGTGTAGATTCCATTTTACAATAAAGAGTAGATTTGAGTACTAACTTTCACGAACCAAGAAATTGAAACTTGGCTCTGATACCAATTTTACGCAGGGGCTTCAAAGAAGCTTGCAACAGCAACACAGCTAACTAATCTTGTTGAGTCTCTTCTTTGTGCAACACTTATTCGCCTTTACACAAACGCATACATGAACCCATACACGAAGCTACTTAGTTGTTCACGCTCTGGCATCCTATTCGCGACCTCCCTTGCCTTTAGCAGACTGGCGTTCCTGAAACCTTTGGCGAACCTCTGGCGGCGAATCTCAAGCACAAATAAATGATACAGATACTACCTCAACAGACTATTAATGCTCAGAGTTTAAGTACTCAAAATGCAGAAATCATAATACTCTTTCTTTATTGAACTTTCAGAATCGATTACAGAGATATATTACATACTCATCTATTCTTTCCTGAGATCGACTGTGATGGCATTTATCATACTTTGCTTCTTAATAAATAAGAAAGCTTTCTGAAGGCTTCCTGGCCAAAATCACAGATTCAGTCTTTGAACAAAAACCACACAAAGACAACCTAAAAGTCCGACCACTTTAGGTTCTTACCAGTGCTCTCACACTGATACACAGGCTTCTCAGATTTACTTAAAATTCAGAAATGATGATCACCTTCGTGATGCAATTAAATCAGACATACGTTTGCAATTGCAGAGCAGGAAGAAATGAACTTCAGACTTCTGAAAGACACCAACACTTCTAAGACTCTCACTCTTCGACTCTAATTCCGCCTCTTCTCAAATGAGCCTAACTCTCTTTCTTTTATAGGAAAAGAGAGGGGACAAGCACTTGAGAGTCGGTCCTACTTGTACTAATAGAATCTAGTACAAATTTCAATCAGTCGGTTAGATGTGGGGTAAAACCCCACCAGATGTCGGAGAAGTGCTTCGAGTCTTCCCAAAAGATCAAATTATTGTACTATGCACACTTATGACATACAAAGTGGGTGCTTTTTCAAAAAGGTCCGCAAGAAAACTATTTACAAAGTGAAGCTTTTTACCGGAAAGCCCACGGGAAAACCGGTCACTACAAGTCTGCGACTAGACATCCTGAAACAATGTGGATACTTTTAGACGGAGTCCACGAGAACCGTTCATTATGTGTCATCTAGTGCTGTAATACTGGGGAAACGGAATCTTTTGTATAATGCTTCGTCCCAAGCTTTAGTATAGATCCGTCTGACAATCATAAGCTTATTCAGGACTATTTGATGCTTGATTTTTGTCATGACCAACCATTCATAATGTCTAGCCATGTATTGATCCAAGATATCATAGTGTGGGAATTTATTGAGCTCAACTGACAACTTTACAAGGAGAGTGGAAACATTCAATATTGTTATTAAAACAAATATTGAAATGTATTTGGAAAAAGGATTCAAAATATAAAGGATCAAGGGCAGTCTTGTTAACTCCAAAGTCGTTCCACCATTCTTGTAGCCATTCATTCTGTCTGTTCCTTTGCATGACCCATGTTGGCCCAAATTTTATTTTGGTATAGTGGGTTTCGTCTTTTCCATCTACATTTAAAATGTCCCACCAAAGTTTCTGGTATCCTACATAATTATAAATAGTATCAAGAAAAATAATAGAAGGATCACCTCTGGGCCACATAGCAAATGTGTCAGTCCATCTAGGATCTCTAGTCCGGTTGATGGTGAAGTATTTGTGATAGACATGACATTTATTGCTTCCCTCGGTCCATATCATAGTAATATCATGAAAATCCTTACTAAGAGCTTCTTCTGCTAAATTTGCTCCAAGCATACTTCTAGAATACACCATGTCATAAATCCACTTACTTCCTTTAGGATAGACTTTCCTTTCAGGTACAAGGTGTAGAATATCAGTATGTGATTGCAAATTTGCATCAAATACTTTAGTATTCCTCAGTTGCCAAGTTGGCTTCCATTGATCACAATACTCACGCCAATCTTTGTTGTCTGGAATGGATCTAAGGATTTCCTTTTGTTGTGTTGGATCCCACTCTGTGACAATCACCATAATGTGTTCTTGTTCCTAGTTGCTGCTGGTAGGTTGGATATATTCTCTGCTGAGAAAGTCCGGTAGGCAATTTTCTGTACCTTTGATGTGCTCTATATCAAAATCAAAATTTGTGAACAGAGCTTGCCATCTGGCAAACTTAGCTTCACCAGGTTTCTTGATATCTTTCTTCAAGACTTTCTTCAATGCAGAGGCATCAGTTCTCAAAAGAAACCTTTTATTCACTAAATGAATACAAAATTTATCAATTGAATTCCAAGTTGCTTTTACCTCTTTCTCAATTGTGGAATAATTTTTCTCTGCTGGATTCCATATCCCAGAAGCAAATTGCACAATTTGCTCACCATCATCTTTCTTCTGTTTCAATACTCCTCCCCATCCTAAGTCACTAGCATCTGATTCAACAATTTTGAAAGATTCTTCATCAGCAACATATAATGTAGGAAGAGTTTTAACTTTACTTTTTATTCTTCTTACAGCAATGGAATGAGCATCCATCCAGGGCATTGGATTCTTCTTCAAACACTGATTTAAAAGATTCCTATCCTTGGACAATCTTGATAGAAATTGCTAACATAATTTAGACAGCCTAAAAATCTCTGTAACTGAGTTTTGTCAAGAATAATGTCTGGGAATTTGTCAGCAAATTCCAGAGCATGATTTTGAAGAGATATTTGACCATCATGGATTGTATGACCAAGGAATTTAATAGAGGTCTGGAACAACTCTATTTTCTTTTTGCTCAGGACCAAGCCATTTCTTTTGAATAATTGAAAGAAAATATGTACATGCTTGAAATGATCCTGGATATTCTTGGAAAAAACTAAAATATCATCTATGTACACAAGAAGCCAATCAAAGTAAGGCTTAAAAATGGAGTCCATGACCTTCTGAAATTTTGATGGGGCATGTTTTAGACCGAAAGGCATGACATTCCATTCATAATGACTTGCTGGCACGTTGAATGCAGTTTTAAACTTATCTCCTTCTTTAATGGCCACCTGCCAAATTCCTGATTTCATGTCGAACTTTGAAAATATCTTTGCACCTGCAATTCTAGCCAACAAATCTCCCTTATGAGGGATGGGATAGCTATTATCATCAAGAACAGAATTTAGATGTTTATAATTTATAACCAATCTGGGAATTCCTCTAATCTATTCAGATCTCCTGTTAACATAAAAACCATAACAGTTCCAGGGACTGTCAGATTCTTTGATCAATTTCCTATCCATCAAACCTTTTATTTCTTTTTCACATAAATCTCTATATTCCTTATTCATTGGAATGGCTCTGCTTTTGCAAGGCCTTCCTTCATACTCAAGTTTATAAGGTAGCTCAACACAGTGTTGCTTTCTATGCCAGAAAGCATTTGGCTCTTCAGGACAACATTTTGTTTCAATTTGTTTCCTGAGTTCAGAGATTCTTTTCATAACAGAAGGGGTTTGGAGCTGTTCCCCTATCTTCATTGATGTCTTCAAATATTTAAGCTCAACTAGTTTATTACTAGCCTTTTCTAGCTGTTCCATGGCCTGGACCATTGTTGAGATTCTGGAAGTAAATATATATGGCAACTTGATCTGTTTAAGACTCCCATCTGAAGTGGACAGAGTAATAAAATAACCAGCTTTATTATCTTTCAATCTGGTTGAACCATGAGGTTCCACAGCAGCTAAAAAGACATTACCCAGAATGCAATCTATTGGAATATCAGCTACTGCAAACTTCAATTTTATACAATGCTAATCAAAGCAAATTGAAGCTTGTGGGACTTCATAATGGAGGTTTTTGTTACCCAGCCCTACAACTTGTCTGAAGGAACGAACCCAGTACTTGGCTGGAATAACCTTGGAATTAAATACATTTACATCTGCACCAAAATCTATCAATGTTTTGAGAGAAAACATCTATCCTTTAATAAAGATGTCTAAGAGGACATGGTGTTGCTGGTATTGGATGGCCAAAATTCTCATGTCTCTGAATCCTAAAGTAGAATCCTTCTATCCCTCAAATATTTCTACATTTGAGTGTTTCTTAGGTGCGATGTGAGCAGCAATGCTGTTAGTAACAGGCATTTTTCCCTTTTCTAATTGGGAAACTTGAAATTTTAAAGTAGAGATTTTAGATTTGAGAGCATGAATTTCTCTACTTACCTCCCCCAAAGTGAGTGAACGAACTTTATCTTACAGTTGGTCTCTTTGAAATGCTTTTGCATTTCGTTCATAGGAGGCCTCAACAAACAAAGACTTGCTGTTGGAGCTCTTGCTGGTGCTGGAAGAGTGCACTTGACTGAGAAAAGCTTCAAGAAGCTTGTCTTTCATATTACCTTCATCCAGTGCACGAATCTGAGAGAGTATTTTTAACTCATCTTTATCTGCAGTTTGTGCCATCAATACCTTTTCTTTTTCTGGCACTTCTAAAGAACTTTCACTATCAAAATCAGAATTAGATGAATATTGACAATCACAATATTCTGAGTCTGAACATTAAGTTCTTCAGTAGATGAATCAGAAGAATAAGAACTAGATGAACAAGAAGATGAACAATCAAGATGTTGTTGGTGTAATTGTTCTCGGAAAACAAGATTTTGGCAGTGTTCAGTACGGTGATTCCTAGAGCCACATTTTAAGCACATTATGGGTGACTCTATTTTTACATCCTTTTTTTGTTTGACCAAAGTCTGAGATTTCTTGCCTCTGTTCTTTCTGGATTCTTCTTCTACAGGACATTTATTTGATGTATGGCCAGGCTGACCACAAAGCAAACAAGTTAATTTGTTCCACTGCTCTTGTTTTGAGGTGCGCAAATGGATATCCTTGGGCTGATAATAGTGAGATTTAGGGATATACTTGTAATACCCCTTTCTGGATCTATGCTTGATCCTTTTATTTGATTTATCATTTCTAGTTGGATGGTTTCTATGAGTTTTCTTTATTTTCTGTGCCTGTTTCTTGGCCTTTCTTCTTTTAACAATTGGATCATCAATTGAGAGGCCATATTTATTGCAAATTGACTTACTGTCAGGCAAACGAGACAATTTTTGCAAACACTTATTGACTTTCATGCTTGTGCAAAGACCAACCAGAGTCTTAGTAACAATACTATAAATTTCTTCCCAAGTAAAAGATTCAAAAGGCAATTGAAAAGCCTCTTGCTGCTTGAGATAATCAACAAATTTAGAGGGCGGAGCAGCTAAATAAACTATAATATCCCCTTTCAAGGATATCTCTCAAACACGGTCAACTCTAAACCAGAGATGGACTGGAGGGGCGTTTACCAGATATTTCACATCTGAAAAGAGGATGAGATCTGGAGGCTACCTGGCCCTCACCAGGCTTTGTCTATAGAGTATGGGAAAAACACAACAGATGGGATAGCAACTGGAATGTCTCAAAGGGAAAATAGGCAGTGATACGGAGCATACAACAGTACATGAAATGCTAGAAACAGTATATGAAACAGATACACATGAAATAGAGAGAATGCTAAGCCATTTTATTATACTGAGAAATAGAAATGAGTACAAGAGGTGATCAGAATGATGGCACCTTGACTTGCACTAGGCAAGTGAAGAAATACTCTCAGAATGACAAAGGAATGGTTGCTCTCCGATCTGCGTCCAAGCTGCTAGAGAACTGCTCTATTGTTGCCACTGCTGGAACCAACTGAGTATTTGGGGCTGCTCCCCTACTCGGAAAAAAAAACTGAAACTTTGGAATCAGCCTCTATTCACAAAACCCAGAAAAGCCCAGAGAGCGTTTCTGGAATGGTCGACCCCCGAAAATACCCCCCTTGGGGTTCTACGCTATCCTCCAAGGCTCTGCGCTGATGCTGAATGAATCCTCCCAAAATATGGCCTCCCACTCTGCCAAAAGCCTCCAATAGGCAAGGGTTGGCCCCTTGCTCAATCTCCTGACCTGAAACCCCCGAAATAATACCAAACCGGAGCTCCCTCAAGATGGACTGCATCCTCCCTCTCAAGACTGCGCAGTCTATAGATGAAATGCTCCTCCACAAATGCCACAACTCGATCCTCCTGCAAAATACTGATGGGAATGCCTCACCCGAGCAAGCACTCGAAGTCTCTAGGGGGCTGAGGGTGAGATCTCCGAACAGAGACACTCAATGCACTAAACAGTGTTGCAGACAAGCTAAACAGCTAGTGTGCTCAAAGTCGAAGTGACTAGCTCAATATGCATAAACTCCAATGAGGAAATGAGGAGGCTCTCCTCGTTTTTATAACGATGGGCCTCTCTCAACCCTAGGCCCCACCATCTCCTACGTAGCCTCCATTTGGCCCACATTGCCAACTCAACTGCGTTGTCTATGCCCACGTGGTCTAAGTGGGTCGCCCTCTACGTGGTCTCTTGGCCCCCCTTGGCCCACTTAAGTTACAACGTTGAGTCTACTAGGGAGTGTACTTTATTTTAGTGAGTTATGTCCCCCTCTTACTCACTTTTATTTATATTTTAACTATAGAAGGCAAAATTGATCAAAAGTTAATATTTCCAATTAGTTATCGCTAATTGGGAATATTACATAAACTTGTTTCTAAAGAAGATTTTTGGAATCTTTTACTTCATAAATTCGTTTTTTCTTTAATTAACAAGTTATTTTTTGAATAATTCAGGAAAACATCAAAGTAAATACACTGTGGCATACACAATTATACAGATCAAGAGCTGAAAAATAAGTAAAGCACACAGACAGAGAACACACAAATTTTTCGGACAAATATCCCCGGAAAAACCTAAGGCTAGGAGCACAAAACAATTAGATATCTCCAAGCCCATCGATTTTTTCTAAGGGAAAATGTCTTAATTAGATTATTAACCAATTTTTCCTTATTTTCCTAAGTCTAACTTAGGGAAAAAGGTTAATTAATCAATATTAATTGAGACAAGTTGATTTCTCCCTAGTGACTTCTACAAAAGGTGTTTGATGAAGTCAAGATGATCATAGCCATCGATTAGGAATAGATCTTGGTCGTTGAATTCTCAACAAGAGATTATAAGAGGAAGTCGATGGGCATCTTGGACATTATTCGGTTTGAGTTGAGGTGCAATGATAGCGTGGGGTTTGACACCAACAAGGGTTCAGCAGTGATTGAGAGAGAAGAAATTTTCCGAAGCATATTCTTCATCTGAGAGTCTTCCAACTTATGAGTTTCAAAAGGAGATTCTACAACAACTGAATTATTTTACAGAGGGTTGATTTTCTCCAGTTGTGTGAATTACCAGAAGGAGGTCGATTTGTCGAGAGTGTGAATTGCCAGGGAGAGGTTGATTTTCTAGAGATAGGTTGATTTGCGAAGGAGGTCGAATTTCCAGGAAGAAGGTCGAGATTTTCCAGTAGTGCGAGTTGCCAGTGGAGGCTGAATTCCTCCAGGTTGCACATGTGGGCCAATTTTGTGTCATATAGGAGGTTGAGTTGCTTCTTGAGGGTCGAGTTGCTTCCAGAGGGCTATATTAATTTGCAGAATTGAAGATAGATTTTTTTTGGAGCTTTGCCATTCTACAACAAGCAGTTGTAATATTTATCAATTACAGATTGTTGAAGAAATAATAAAAACCTCATCTACAGAACTGGTTTTCCCCAGATTGGGATTTTTCCAAGGACAATTTGTCCAAAAATATTGGTGTCCATTTTTATGTGTGTGGTTTTCTCATTTCCCGTGAATTTGTAGCAGTTATTTTATTCAGTATTTGCAATAAATATTTTTGCTAAGACAAATAATCTTTATTAAAAGATAGGTGGATAATTACCAGTTAATTGCAATAATTTTCACAGAACACGCAATATCAATCTAGGTCTTCCAAGAAGTGCCCCTCCTATAACCTTAAGGCTAAAGATTAACCCCCCTGGCAAGGTCAGAGAACAGAATTACAGTCAAGATCAGTCAATCTTCTAGATCACCCCTTTATCCATACTAAATTCCCAAAACAAACAAGCACCCGATTGCAAAATGATCAATGTACCTTTTGAATAGCAACCCACCTTCATCTAATAGGAAATGTCGGATGGTGAGAGTTGTATAGTTGATGCAGATGGGAAGACACATGGCATATCATCATCGAGAAGTGAATGTCAGGGGTTGCTTGTTGGTTGGCTGTCAAATGTAGGAGAAAATATTTCTCCTATGAGGTTACCCATTTTGGTGGGTAACGGGCTCAAGGTGATATGAATGGCCTCAGGAAAGATACCTCAAAGCTAAAGCAGGCCCAAATCTTCATTATAAAGGAACAAGTATTCTAATTCTAGAGTAGCTAAGGACTACTACAAGCTAGGACTTATTGATGTTGAGAAATCTAGGGGCAACTAGATTATATGATTTCTTTTATTTTGATAACTGCTTGTGATGTTTTATACTTAACTAGGTTAGTTTCTTCTTTCACTTGATTATAATTAGTGTTCTTATCATCAAATAGCTATCAAACAATAAAGAATAATGAGACAAGAGGACACAAGATATAGGCGATCATCCAAGGCCAAAACCTCTCCTATTGAGAGGAAAACCCACAATAATTCTTCTCTTCTTATATAACTTCAATTGACAAATTCCAAGACATAAGACTCTTGTCAAAGTCCCCTCCAAGACCAAGTCAATCCTTCCTCCTTGATGATCTTTCCTTGTAGCAATTTCGACCCCAACAACTTCTGCAACTATGACCCCCAGCACCTTCTTCTGCAACTTCAACCCCCAACAGCTTCTTTTGCAAAAACCCTAGTTCTTGCACGTGTGGAAAAGATGGTGATTTCTTCCTCTTTTCTCCTTCGCTAGGATAGATCCTTTCTTCTTTGAAACTCAGCTTGCAAAGTATAACAATTGATGCCCTAACTCGACTTCTGCAATTCGACCTTAGTTGTTGCAATACGTGCGCTAGTTTTTCTCGAACGTGTAAAGGAAATAGCCCACAAAACGATCCCAAAACTTCTCTTTCTTCTTCCTCTTCTAGTCCTCCACTTCTCTGCACCTTTTGGTCTCTTCTTCTTACTTGATCAAATTCCTTGAATGAGTGAGTGAGTGTCCTTCAAGTAAGGTCTAAGTCTCCAATATATAGGCTTCTCTTCTAGATCAAATTGTTGCTTGGAGGCCGACTTGATCTTTTCTTGTTGACAAGGTCTTGGGGGTTCTATTTGACACTTTTTTGACTTTACATAAATTTCTTTACAATATACAACATGCCCAAAAGGTTCTTCCATACATGAAAATGACTCAATTGACTTGTAGACTCAATGACACGCCCTAGAAGCACTCAATGTGTGCTTGACCAAAAAATAATTTCCCTTGAGCATGAAACTCATGCCTCCTTACTGTTGTAAGATACAAAAACCCTTACTACAGTTCTCTTCAATAATTGCAAATAGTGCCACAATACAAGTGTTTAATTATTGTATTTTGAAGGGAATGCCACTGTAGATTATATTGTACCTCTGTCTTTTAGAAACCCTTACTGCAAGCAATAATGATAAGACACTCTTTCAACTTGCTAGAAGAGGATATGACAGTGAAGAGACTGCTACCAACACTTAGCTACTGTAGCAAAAATATGATGATGAAACAGTACTGCTACAAGTGGCTGCAAACAAATTCCTTATGTGTGCCACTATAGGTTGCAGAGACCCTTGTTCACTTATAGCATCCATGATTAGTACGCAGGAGTACTTATCACCAAGGCAAGGAGAACTTAACCATAGCTCGAAGCATTAGACAAAGTCTAGGGCACAACATAGTTCAGATCTTAAAAATTTGCATACCTATGTTAAGTTACTCCTATCTCAGATTTGCAATGATCAAAGGTCCAAATGATACCAGGGTCCTTGTCAACAGTGATGTTGATCTTCAAATATGCACTAATGCTTCAAGGCTTCAAAGTTCAAACCACAGGCCACAAGTGTATTGCTCAGTTTGGTTCACAGAGATCAGCTCTAAACAATAATAGATGCATGTTCAGGGAGCAAATATACATGCCCAAAGGACTTCCACAGAGGTTAATGCAATTAGGCCACTTCTTCACTCGTCATGGAGGACACTCAAACCTCAGTAATTTTGGACTTCAGGAAGAGTCACAAGCCTGGAGATGATTACAATGTCTCAATAAACAGAACAAACAAGCAAAACTCCTTACCGTTGTTTCCTAGAGCCAAGATTTTTAATATATGATCTCAGAAGGTTCCCTAGGCCAAAACTTTCCAGAATAAGGCCTCAATGATGTCATGGATATGTGTTTTGAGGAGCGAAATTCAGAGATGAGTGCAATCCAAATAAAACCCTTGACAACCTCATATGCAACTCCTAATGCACTTAAAAAAATAACTTCAAAAGAATAGGTTGCAACACTTCAAGATCAGTCTCTGATGCTACAAATGCCCAATGAATCTTCCTTCAGAACTTTGATGACTGCGCAGTGCAGAGATAACACTGTTCTGAAATTCAGACAAGGTTTATCACTTCAGAGCACCATACTTTTCATCAACAGACCTCGGTCCTCTTCAAAAGGGAAGTTCGAATGGCCTAGGATACTTGTAGCAGTCCTGTATCAAACAAACAACACCCTGTGCTGGTCTGTAACAGAGAACTGCAAAGATGAGGGCACATAGCCCAGCAAAACCCTTAATAAGCCAAAAACCAAAACACTTTTCAAATAAGCCTCTCATCTGATTTTGCAATTACTCCACAGGCCCGAGAATTTCAGAACTTACTAACCTTTGATATTGCGTTCAAAATGCATGCCTTAGAGAGAAAATCAAATGCCATTATATGCTTTTCGAGGGTCACATAAGAGGCAGCTGAATTGAAGTTTTGGAGGGAGACTAATGTTTGAAAATCAAAAAATATTGGAGGGAAAAACCCCTTTAAGGGTTATTTGAATTTTGAAATTCAAATCCTTTTTAAAGCCAAAACCCTCACATGCTCTTGATTTTAAAAGCATCTTTTCATAATCAACCTTTTTTCACAAGAAACATTATTTTAATTCTTGGTGAAGAGCCTTATGACTTGAGCAAGCTGCCACATCATCAACCTTTGGGGTTTTGTAACAACCCACACCCTAAGTTCCTACTTCCTAATATTTAACGAATAGCTAAATATAATATACAAACATAAAAAAAAAACTAACAAAAAAAAAAGAATAATTAGAAAAATTCATTAAACATTCAAAGCACCATGATTAAATATATTCAAATTAATACAACCTTATCATCTTATTCGAATGACCTCTCATTAATACAACCTTATCATCTTATTCGAATGACCTCTCATTAATACAACCTTATCTTATTACATTCAAAGGACATCTCATTAATGCGAACCATATCACTCGAATGACACTTCTTTAAAAACATTCATTTCTACATTTATGGACGTCTTATCTCGATGGAGTTGTGGCGGTGGGATGTTAGCTGGATGGTGTTGTGGCGGTGGAGCAGATTGTTATTTAAACAAGAAGACATGAAGGAGGAGGGGGTCCTTTGTTGGGAGATGAAAGGGGAGAAAGGTTGTTGTGATGAATTTGAGAAGGTTGTTGTGGTAAAATTTATCAAGGGTGGAAAGGACACTCACTGTTCTCGGGATTCTGGGCACGGGGGCAGAGGAGGCGTCCTCTGAGTTTAGGATTAAATTCTAAATTGGCTGGGAGGAACATTTTGGGTTCTGTAATCTGTCCAATCAGCTGGAGAGGAGGATCACGGGTCCAGGTATTCTAGAGAGGAGGATCACGGGTCCAGGTATTCTGGTTTGGATCTCACCGTTTCCAGGTATTCCTCCTCTTAGCATCAGTTAGTTATTATGTTTCAGCATCAGCTAGTATCGTGTTTCAACATCAGCTAGTCACTGTGTTTTAGCATTTGCTAGTTACTGTGATTTTACTTAGAATTAACTTAGAATCATGTTTAAATTCTCTTTCAAATTAAATTATGCTTAACTGTTAGGAATCAGATAAGTGTTTTGTTTTATAAGATGAACAGAGACCCTACACATGGTATCAGAGGGCTTGTTCAAACTCTCGGACCTGTTAGATTGATAATTACATGTTGATAATTTAGCTGGAAAGATTAGCATGGCCAAATAAAAGTACCTGCCAAGTCAGTATAAAGAAAGAAGAAATAAGACATAAAACCCCTCTTTGGAAATAACCACAAAAAGAAAGGAACTGGTCTGCCAGAGGACATCTTCAGTCGCAATTCTATATATTTTGCCAGATATTAGGTTGTAAAATGCGGAATGTAACATTGATGAAGCACCTTGGTTGAATTGCTTACATCAGCTGTCTTCATTGTATTCTCTCTATAGGAGATAACTCCAGATATTATAGAACGTGGTTATATGGCATATGTGCAAAGTGGGAAAGCAATTACAGTCCCCGCTAACAAATTAAAAGTTTTTTTTTTTTTTAGGACGTTAATAAGAAACTGTGCTGCTGCTGAAGTGTAGAAATATGGCTATCTTTGTCCATCCTACTGCTGTGATGGCAACCAGAGATGCACAAGTAAAATATTTTATCAAAACAGAATGCGGTAACTGTGTTACCAAAAGCAATTAGAGCTAATCCACTCCTTAAATTTAAAAAAAAAAAAAAAGTCATTACAATCTGGAAAATATGAATATACCATATATTTATAAAGGAGATGGTTCAAAATGAGAGTAAATACCAGATGATGAATATATATATACAGGCATTGAAATCAAAAAAAGAAAAAAAGGGAAACCATGGACATGCAAATATAGTCAACCTAAGCCCAGGTCAACAGAAGCAGTTATTTTATATCAACATCACTAGAAACTATGAGAAGTATGACTATTGGAGCAATTTTGGATGTTGGCAATCACATGTGAAATATGGCAATCATAACTATAGATGTGAATGATCCTCAGATGTTTCCTTTTGAATTCAAGAATCTGGTGCAGAGTAACTGTGTTGGCAATGACTGAAAAAGTAAAATAAACTTGGCATCGACCAAAAAAACTCTGCTGCCTATCAAAACTCACCATAGACCATTTGTGGATGCTAAAAGTGTGATATACCCTATATTATAAACAATATATGCTATATAATAACAATAGATAATATTATCCTTACACAGGGATGTGTTCCTACAAGCTTTGTAGTATAAAATTATAAATACGACACGTGTATTTTCACATCGACCAACATATGTTATATTCAGTATATTCCCTATATGTCTTATATTTTACATGCTTTATGTAATAATATTCAACTCAGGGTGGTACAAGTGGTACAAGTGAATAGGTTAGAGTGCCATATCTAAGGGGTATAGGTGATTTCAGGTTTATTGCATAACTTACTCATACTAATCTGAGCGAATAAAGTTAATTAGGTAAATGCTTACTATTGAGATATCACTCTTTCTCTCTATTTTAGCTGATCTAAGCTCATATAAGCTATATTAGTAACCTTGTTTGTTCTATATATCACATTACTTGAATTTACACTTGTACTTTCTGACTAATTTTAGCCCAATCAACACTGTGCTTACTATCCGTATTGATTCACCATGCTTAAATAAATTACCAGCGTGTTCAACATCATGGATATTACTTAACTAGTACTTTTATTAGAATGCTTGATTACGATATTCCCATTTGATTAGTAGTATAAGCTTGTAACATATTATTAGTACAATGGGTTTTCTCATTAGTGTTACCTATTCTCTAAGCTTTGATCTGAATGAGTACTACCATCTCATATGACAAAAGGATACAAGCCCATGTTCATGGAATAGTGGTGACTCTATCCTCTTAAGGACCTTAGTACCACCTATCTCTACCAGTGACCGAGTTCCATATCATAGATTGACTGTACGACTCTATGCATATAGATGAAGTAAAGGAACATTCACTATGCTCATATAGGAGTAATTAGGCATGTATAGATACTAAGTGCATAGTAATTATGATTTCATGGAATTTTCTCATAATAGAGCTTATCATAACAGTGTAATGGGTTTACTGCTACATATATATAAGTAATAAGATTAGGATAACATAATCATTTCCATTACTTGGTGGTTATACTATCTGCCCATTTGTCCAGTACCATTATGAGATTAACTGTGTTCCATATTTATGGGAACAAAAGGGAAGCGATAGGATGGATACCCACCAATGGCACTCATTATCTAAAAATACAGGTATTCTAATAACATACGTATATGCTTATTACTAGTGCAACAACTGTGATCTACTTGACTCTGTTGATTACAGTTGTGATTATAACAATGGTTATAATTAATAAGTATCCATAATAAATATTGATCAATGAGCTTAAGTAACACGTATATTGGGTAATAACAAGGAGTGTATAACCATAATCCGAGTGAGTGCAATATTTGAATGACAGTGAACCATATGATCTTCATAGCTTACTGAGTGTAATACCATATCTAGTTGGATTAGAGCTTACATATAAAAGCTTGGTTTCGAGTGCTCTAAGTGATTCCGTAATAAACCTGTACCATTCACTAGTTAAGTATAAATAAGGATAGATGTAATGGCAATCATCGGCTTGATAAAGAGGAATCCTATCTGCTATAACTTCTACTCGTTTATAAGAGAGACCTTCTTGCTTCACCTATTTCACATGGTATACTTATTATGGAAATAGCCATACTTGACCAGTAGTGATACTTGAGCTTGTTATAAGATTCTAGTAGTCCACATATTCATAAGATCAGTATTATATAAGCTATACTATCCAATGGATTCACATGGTTAACCTTTTATAACGGTAATAAAAGCTCTTTTGTATAGAGGTGTATCTCTCATCATGTTACATAATAAACATGATAGTATTGTACTAATATGGAGCTAAGGGTAAAGGTTCAATATTCTTTATTAACGTACCACTATCTTCACTGATTCCCATTGATTTTATTAACTATGAAGAGTATGACATAATCAAATACTAGCCTAACTTACAGCTTTGTAATCACAATCACACAGCTTATTGGTTATGTATAGAGAGTGGTCATAGCCTATCCATGAATTTGTAAACTTTATTTTGAAGTATCTCTTAAGAATGAATTTTACTTGCTGGTACATGGGTAACCATAAAGAACGGATGTTACTTAACTCTAGTGATACCGAATATATGCTATTGTTGACTTTACTAAGTGCAGGGATACCAACATGCCTTATGTCATTTAAATTATCATTGCAGGAATATGAACAATATAGATGCATATGCTGTAATGTATGTACGAATGTTTACATTGATAACAGTGTATTTGGAATGTGTAGAGATTGTTATATGGGTAACAATTTGTTATGAACAATATAGATGCATATGTTGTAATGTGTGTACAAATGTATACATTGATAACAGTATATTTGGAATGTGTAGAGATTGTCATATGGGTAACAATTTGTTATGAACAATATAGATGTATGTGCTGTAATGTGCGTACGAGTGTTTACATTGCAGATTGTGTACAAGTAATTGCTTTGCAGAATACAGATTATAGAACCAAAATACGTGATGACAAAATCCCCAGAACAGTTGAGACTCCTGAGATTCCACGATAGGGTATTGACCCTGGTCCTATTGGGAGGGGTGGAGGTGTTGCCCACTGGTTATCCTCCGATACCTGGAGTCATGGGAGGACTGTGCGAGTCACGCTCCCCTAGACGTGTGATGATGACTGCCAGATGCCTACAAGCATATCAGGTCGACGTACTCGACACTGATATCCTTAAGGTCTATGAATGGATCAATAAAACTGATGCCATGGCATATTCCTGTAGAGGACAGATAGGATGGAAGTGGAAGAGGTTAGAAAGGATAGGATGATTTTAGAATAGTCTGGAGATTTGGTTGAGATGGAAAGTAACAATTAAAATTGCAGATACATACTTATTCAAACAGAAAGTCAATCTTAAAAATCAGCCTTCTACAATCACCCTAATCTCTAAAATACAATCATTGATATGAGTATATGAAACCCTAACTTCGGGACGAAGTTTTCCGAAGGGAGGAAGTATGTAACAACCCACACCCTAAGTTCCTACTTCCTAATATTTAACGAATAGCTAAATATAATATACAAACATAAAGAAAAACTAACAAAAAAAAAGAATAATTAGAAAAATTCATTAAACATTCAAAGCACCATGATTAAATATATTCAAATTACTACAACCTTATCATCTTATTCGAATGACCTCTCATTAATACAACCTTATCATCTTATTCAAATGACCTCTCATTAATACAACCTTATCTTATTACATTCAAAGGACATCTCATTAATGCGAACCATATCACTCGAATGACACTTCTTTAAAAACATTCATTTCTACATTTATGGACGTCTTATCTCGATGGAGTTGTGGCGGTGGGATGTTAGCTGGATGGTGTTGTGGCGGTGGGGCAGATTGTTATTTAAACAAGAAGACATGAAGGAGGAGGGGGTCCTTTGTTGGGAGATGAAAGGGGAGAAAGGCTGTTGTGATGAATTTGAGAAGGTTGTTGTGGTAAAATTTATCAAGGGTGGAAAGGACACTCACTGTTCTCGGGATTCTGGGCACGGGGGCAGAGGAGGCGTCCTCTGAGTTTAGGATTAAATTCTAAATTGGCTGGGAGGAACATTTTGGGTTCTGTAATCTGTCTGATCAGCTGGAGAGGAGGATCACGGGTCCAAGTATTCTAGAGAGGAGGATCACGGGTCCAAGTATTCTAGTTTGGATCTCACCGTTTCCAGGTATTCCTTCTCTTAGCATCAGTTAGTTATTATGTTTCAGCATCAGCTAGTATCGTGTTTCAGCATCAGCGAGTCACTGTGTTTTAGCATTTGCTGGTTACTGTGATTTTACTTAAAATTAACTTAGAATCATGTTTAAATTCTCTTTCAAATTAAATTCTGCTTAACTGTTAGGAATCAGATAAGTGTTTTGTTTTATAAGATGAACAGAGACCCTACAGGTTTTTTCCCACAAATTGGGGTTTCAACTTCAATCAAGCATATTTCTCAAACTCTGAAGGCTCTCGTGGCATGTCATATACCACTGGAATTGACTCGACAAGGAGAATCCAACAAAGTTGGTCCAGACTCGAGACACTATGATTTGCCATGTCATTTTGGTCAACAAAGGCAAGGCATCTTCTGGTGCTGCTTGGATTGACATCAATGACAACCACATTTCAGCAAGCCCTCACATGCTCTCGATTTTAAAAACATTTTTTCATAATCAACCTTTTTCCACAAGAAACATTATTTTAATTCTTGGTGAAGAGCCTTATGACTTGAGCAAGCTGCCACATCATCAACCTTTGGGTTTTTTGCCCACAAATTGGGGATTCAACTTCAATCAAGCATATTTCTCAAACTTTGAAGGCTCTCATGGTATGCCATATACCACTGGAATCGACTCGACGAGAAGAATCCAACAAAGTTGGTCTGGACTCGAGACACTATGATTTGCCATGTCATTTTGGTCAACAAAGGCAGGGCATCTTCTGATGCTGCTTGGATTGACAGCAATGACAACCACATTTCAGCAAACCCTTCAATCCAAAGTTCTTGTGATAATAGTGGGAATGGAGGGGAAGGACTTCAAGGCAAGGGGCCATGGCCATGGGACCAACTAATGGAGGTCCATCATCCCGAGTGTATAGATGTGAGGGAGCAAATTGAGGACGCGTGAGTTACCCCTTTCCTTAGCCTACCTTGTCCACCCCTTTGGCATGCCTTTTACTTCCTTTTTATAATTCTTTGAATGGGAACATAGCTTAAGAGCCCAAGCTTGCTTTTAATGATTTAACATTTATTTACCCCTTAATGATGAGTCAGTTTCTCACTCATCAAGGTTGGGACATGCAAGATTTCCTTTATTTATGTGATGGAGCATCAAGTTCTCAAAGAACTAGGTGATGGCTAATGGGGGGGTAGAGCTCAAGCTAGGATTTTGCCCACGCACTAATCACTGTCCAGCCCATCTTTTGCATTTTAGCTTTTTTTTTTCCTTTCATCATGGCCATTTTATGCTTTTAACATTCTTTTACCTGCATCAACCTCCAAGGCAATGTTTTAGACCCAGATTCAAGGATGAGGATAAGAGAACACCAATCCCAATGAACCAATGACCACAAGCCCGAAGAATGGAGATGAAATCTGGGAAATTATGGAAAGTGGTAAGTATGGAATATCATGGACATGTTAATTCAACTCTGAAGTAGTGTCCCTCCTATAACCTAAGGCCTTAAAGGAGGTCCCACTGGACTAGTATCAAAAACTAACCTCCCTAGTGAAGTGAGAGAACAGGGTTATAGTCAAGATTGGTCAATCATCAATATCACCTATTAATCCATGTTAGAATGCCCAAAGCATTAAATAAAGGCACATGATTGCAAGATGGTTAAAGTACCTGCCAAATAACCCACCTTCCTTCAAGAGGAATGTCGAATGGTGAGAGGAGTCTGACCAGTGAAAATGGTGGAGGATCATGGCATAATATCATGTACTGAGCAATGTAGGGCTGCTGGCCGGCTGGCTGTCCAAAGGAAAAAAATTTATCCTATGGGATTACCAACATTTTGGTGGATAACAGAGCCCACTCACACTAAAAAAAGGGAAACTTTGGAAACAGCAATGTCCGTATAAACAAAACACCAGCCAATGTCTAGAAAACATTTCCTAGACATTTACATATCATGGAAGTAATAGATAGCCATGCAGGCACTTCACTACATGAAAAATCAATCATCAAAGCACTTAAGAGGTCTGCCCGATACAAGAATGGAAGATTTTTAATACCTAATAGAGTATCCCCATGTCCATAGATTACAAAATCAATGCCATTTCCATGATTTTATCATTACCTATAAAAAGATGCAGGAAGGAGACTATTTTGAAGAGCATATATTTAATATGGCAATTTGCAACATGTATCTAGCTTGGGGAGTTATCTAGCATAGAAGAGCCTTGCCCCACTAGTAGAGACAGTGACCTTTCTTATCGAAATACTTTGGGGTAATTTTTAAAGGGCATCTGACCATTCCAAGACCTCTGTCAGAGGATTTTACACAACTTGAAAGTATGACCTATGTTGAAGACCAAATTCAAACTGACTATTGATGATAAGTTTAAACAAGAAAAAAGCAAATATTGAACAGCCATTTTTGCACTAAATATTTACTAGCTATGTATAGCAAATCATGAGAATATTGATTTCATTATTTTTCATGAAATATTAGATCATATTCATGATCTTAGGTGAGTCCAATTCTCAATATAGCCATGCTCACTAATAAACAACAATTTATTAGATTAAAAACATGTAAGAAATTAACTACAAAATGAATATAAAACATTTGCCTCATATACCTGTTGAATCATTTCTATGATTTGGTCGATGTGGTCAGTTACACGAGGTTCTACAGAAGGAGGAACACAATTTAGCTCAGCCATGTCAACTTGGAACTCCTCGCAAAATCGGTTGCTCAAACTTAATGGATTTTCTCCCAAATCATTTGCTCTAGCAATTATCTGGTAAAGTTTCACAACTCTACAAATCAGACCACCTTTAATTCCTGACTTTTGCAAAAAGAAAAATGCAGTATTTTGTAGAACGACATATACAATAAAAGGAAAAACAACTTTCAATTGGAGTTAAAGCAGATGAAATTCAATGCAACTATCCCTTGTATTCAGTGCATATTTTGTCTCTGATATGTCAATGACCTGAAAGAATAGAAAATACCCTAATGCATTAGTTGTCAAATCCAATATTACATGAACAATCCAAATTTAAAACCTCATGTGATCAAGTGCTTTTTGAAACCCCAAAAGTCATACTCCCAGATCTTTCAATGAAATTATCATCACAAAATCACTATTGAAGTGACTTCCCTGGGCCATTTCTTTTTCAATTTCTAATTGACAAAGATATGTTCATTTTGTCAATAGTTTGTGGGTTATGAAGATAGAATCTATTTAGATCACAAACATAAAAAGGGGATCAAATGAAACCAAAAATTCCAGGCCAAAACCCTGCAGTAAAAAGAGGAAAAAAAGCACTAAATAAGTGCGCTAGGGCTGAACCACAAGTGCACTACCCATGAGATGCACAAATGCACATAAAAGAGAAAATATGGCAACCACAAGAGAACACCAAAGAAGTAAAGTGCATCTAATTTAAACACTTTATAATAGAGAGCCTTAGCTCAATGATTGAATAGATGATTTACAAATGAGGTTCAAGTTGGGTCTTTACACACAACTCAAGTAGGACATCCTCCCAAAAATGGTTATGAGGCCACATAAGTAGGGGCACTCCCCAAGAGGTATATTGAGCCTATAATATTGAAGTTGACTAAGTTGGCCTTAACCACACATACTAATACAATAAGTGAACATAGTATGGCCTTAGCAATGATTACAAATACACTATAAATCAATGTTGCACGACTCGTACTCATATAAGACTCATCTGGCTATTGACTCAGTGACCCGTATAAGACTCGGGAATGACCTGTATAAGACTCGGGAAAATACAAAAAGAAATTTAAAAAAAATATGATTCCCAAAAAAAAAATTAAAAATATGAATTTTGAGTAGGTCCACGTGTCTTATGCAGGTCACATGTGGGTCTTCACGGGATCAATACGAGTAGACGGGTTCTATGCAAGTTTGGACGAGTGGGGGTAAAGACCGCGGGTCCTATGCCAGTGACCCGTCTCGCTATAGAACTCGACACGACTCGCGGGTCTTATAAGAGTCATGCTACACTACTATAAATACATATGAATGGCTCTACCCCACGTACAACTTACACCAATAATTCCAACACCACCTTTGAGCTGAACAAGGGGCCATGTACAGAAGTTATTACAACACAACATTTACTCCCACCCTTAATGCTAACCAAGGGGCCACATCACCATCCCTGAACTCCATATAGCCTACACCAACACAATTCCACAACTTAGTGAAGATGGCCTCTAGTCTTAGCATAGTGAAGTCGATGTCAGTAAGTTGGACTATTGAAAGAAAACAAGAGTACAGCATCCAAAGTAAGCCAACATTGCTAAGAGAGATATCCACTGTAACATGCTAATCAGCTGAAGGTACAAAGAATGGCTCAAGTTGTCCCTAACACTAAAGCTGCAGAAAATAGTACATCCAATAAATATGAATATCATAATGTGGAAGGACGAGATGCACTAAATTACATTGAGAATCATCTGTATAATCATCCATAAAAAATAGTAGGACAAATCCTGCAACCTATTAATAGACACTCAACCAAAGAAGCTGAGAAAGTACTTAGCTCCCAAAAAAAAAATGGGCGTTGGCCTAAAAATATCACTACTAACCAACTCTAACAATTGAGAGGCAAGTCTTGTATGATGTAACACAATTAAACAAAACATCCACTAGAAAACCACCAACCCCTAGAACATCAACAATTTCATTAGGACAAAATTGGGACTGCACATCAATTGCCCGGAATCTTCTCTCCGATTGGACAGGGATACCTTATGAAATTTGTATGTAAAAGAGCTCTTGATGATAGGTATATATCACTGTACTCATTAAGTGGACCTTGAGGCACCCCTGTAGCAAACTATTATAGTCTGAAGTCTGCAGACTTCAGAGGTCTTGGTTTAACTGTACCTGTGCTATAGTAATTGCACATCTAGAAGCGCACATCACCTGAAATGTTTCATCGATGTGATGGCTTATGGTGGGTATTTGGTCCAGATGATGCTGCCAACTTTGAAACAAAGCAACTAAAAGGAGGATGGAAGGATGGAGCAGTGGTTGTTTGTGTTTAGATTCTTGGACAAACGGTTGTGATTGCCAAAGGCCAATTACTAATGACCCGAAGAGCACAAGAAATTATAGTTGCCCTTTGAAAGTTATTGCTGTAACCAGGGAACATAAAGCAATTTATCATCAGAGCAAACGTGTACAGGTCCAGGGCTGATCTGTAATAAGGAATGGAGGGGTGACCTGACCTGGAAAAAGTGCTCCTAATTGCAGACCTTACCTTTGTAATGTAGTCTAGTCTACCTCCACACCTGCAGCAGCATGTAATACTGGTGAAATAAAGGCAACCTTTGATGGTGACCTAACTTTGGGCAGGATAGGAACATATCTCCACAAAACATGCCTCTTATTATTTAGCAGAGTGACTTGATGACCCTCAACTTCTTGTAATGGATCTTACCACATCTTCATCAGTTCTTGGTGCACCCATGGGTACCTTTTTAAGATCTTCTTCTAGACAATGTCTGAGAACTTGTGGTCCTACTTATTCAAACAACCCCTTTCCTATTCCAAAAATATCTTTCAACCTTCCCTCCTTTGACGAGTATATATGGTCTAGTGATGAGCCTTCTTTTGATGAGCAGTCCAACAATGATCTCTCTTGAAATGTACAGCATAGTGATGGTCCTGTTACCACACAATCTAGCAGGGCCCTAAGAAAGGGAAAACGTAAGGGACAACTACTAGACTAAGTGACAACAATGGGATAATGACCCACTGTCACCTCAATCAAAGTCCGTTGCTCGGACTTTCACCGATGGGAGGAATCCCTATAGGAAGTGAATCACTTATAAATTATAATGAATAGATCAATGATTTAGGCATGATGTGATTCCACAAAGCCCATTCAAGGAGAGACACAACAATGGCTCAATGGTTCGGGGAAGCTAAACGCTCTCTAAGAAAGGCCTAGGAAGAGATTAAGACTTAGGGTTTGAGATTTATTATTATAATAGTTATTCCTAAGATCAAGACTCCAAGTGATGGGATAGGACCTCTCAAACAAGCTCAATCATGTTTTAACACTTCCAAGGGGTTCTTTGCTTCCTTTGAGAGACCTAGGAAAGGCTTGCGCTAGACCTAGGATTTTATGAATAATCGTGGGAAGAAATTCTTCCAAGGTACTCACTAGTTCAAGGTAAGGGAGGAGAAAGGGTTTCTTATGATTTATTCCAATGAATACTAAGCTCATACAACCCTCAAAGAAGTCCCCAAGGTGAGAGAGAAAGGCATAGTAACACGGGTATCGCTCCCAGGCATTTGAGAGCACATACCCCACACTCTCGCACTCCTAGGAGCTTGGGAGCTAGTAGGAAACGTTCCAAAATCATCGGGAGCTTCAATGGGTACTTTGGAGTTTTTCGAGAGCTTCCCTACGACATATTTGACATTTCGGGTACCTATTTTGAGCAGATTCTCATATCTTGGGTACCTATTTTGAGCAGAGAAGGTACCCATTTGTTTATTTTCTAAGCGATACATGTCAGGTTAGGGGGTTAGACTGCATGAGCTTTGTAAAGCGACAAAGATTTGGAGATGCAGCAAAGGTTTCAACAAAATATACACAGTTGTCAGTCATTCCTTGGCAGCTTCTGTTGCAAATCTCTTGAAGTTCAACAATTGTAAATAAGTCTACTTTCTTGAAGTCTATCTTGAAGCTTTAACAATAAGATTCAACAAACTATAGTGATGCTCAGAAATAGAAAGAGTAGCTTGTTAGTTAGTTTCATTTTTTAAATTTCCAAACTTGAATTTCAAAGTTGAATATAATATAGTGTTCCATGAAATGACATAATAATCAAGTAATAATAGCCTTTTTTCCAGTTTGGGAGTTCCGCATGTTTTTTTGTTGCAGGGAATTTCATTAGCAAGTTGTTGATGGATTAATATTTTGATATTTTCTGGCAATGTTTCAAAGTTCAATCTTTTACCTATTTCATTGCAAGATGGAATCTGCAGGATGGAATTTGATTAGCAAGTTTTTGATGGAAATAAATTAATTATTTTATTTTTATTTTATATATATATATATATATATATATATATATATATATATTAAATTTTAATATATTATATTATTTCCGCTCCCAGCTTGACGTTTCCTGTAAATTTGGGCAAAGCTTCTAGCCGTGTTGGATACTTGTTCCCTTGTACCCAAAGTACCCATGTACCGGAAACTCGTACAACATAGGAGAAAGGCCTAGGTTTTCCCTCTTAAAGTAGCACTTGGGGCAAGAGATTTATGGATGAAACTTGGGCAGATTCCCACCAAACTTGGAGCATAGGTAGCCTAGCCCTGATCTTGATGTTTGGACCCTCGGATTCCCAAAAAATCACCTCCCTAAAATTTCGCTATAAGTCCTAGATTTCTGCCCTACCTTTAGGGACCGAAATTTAGGAGGACAAAATATGGAGGAAGAGAAGTTTGATCACCAAAATCCTTGGACTAGGGCCTAGTCCTTTGGGCTATGGAGTCCTAGATGTGTTAGATTGGCCAAATTTGTCCTCAAGGAGGTCAAAAGTTGATGCCCTAGCTACCAACCTTCAACAATTACCTACCATTAGAATATGGAGTTTCAGGAAGAAAAATAGCATTTTATCACTGGGAACATTCATTGCATGTTATATCATGAGTAACGTATTCAAGAGCCAACCAAATAGCTTACAAAAAATTTCTTCAACAAAATTAAGGCACAATAGCATTTACAATAGTTGTAGCAATTACATACATTAGACATTTTCAAGAGAAAGATTTAATCAACAAAAGAACTTACAAGATAATCATCCAATATATCAATCCATATTCAAGAAGTAGCTCCAAGACAAGATAAAAAATCAGCTCCAAATATCATAGTGCATCCAAGATACTCCAATAGGATCCAAGTGATGATGATGAGTTCTCACAAATGAGACTCACTTCTATTTATATGACTCTCTCTAAATCGAATTACCCAAATGAGCCCCCAAAGATATAAAATAATGTGCTAAAAACAAGTCTTGGTCACAAGCCGACCAAGTAGCTTTCACAAGTCATGAATTAGCCATCCATATGCAAGCCAAGTTGATGATGTTATGATGATGTAGGGTCGTTGGAGGGCTACCTTGAGTCCTCTAAGTGCCATGATGAGAGAGAGACCTCTAATAAAGATGAAGTAGGGGATGGCCCCTAATTTTCCATGCAAGTCATCATGTGGTGGGTCTCCAAATGGAAGAAAATCCTATACAATTCTCCAAATGAGGGCTTTGATGATGGTATTCCCTCCCATGTCTCAAGGGTGAGACAAACCTCTTTTGGGCCTCGGATCAATTGTCATGATCATGATAAGCCAGTCGGGGCACACTGGTCCAAGTGCATCATCTCACGAAATTCTAATATGTTGATAAGAACAATTTGAAAAACACTTTCTTTTCTTACAAACACAAAATTTCCCTACTCAATTTTGCACCGGAATTAGGAACAGAAATAAAACCCTCTGCTTCATAAGAATTTTATTCATAGAAAAAATGAGCAATTGATCTCTTACAAAATACTATTGTTTCAATCTGAAAGACACACTTGTCTTTCCTGCTTGATCTAAGCATGTCACCCTTGCAGGATTGTTGATCTCTACTGTCGTCTACCAACCTGTGCATAAACTTCTCTCGCACACACTTCCTCTCACAAGATCCACGGAAAAACTTTGCTTCCTATTGCTTGGTCTCACCAACTCGTGCTCACCAAAACAATGATTAAACTTGTGCCTTTGTTCCTTTTTTTAAAGGCAATTCGAATGGTTAAAATTAGTGAGTTTTCTAATTAAGGAATGATTTTGTGATTGATTGTGTTAGCATGACTTAATTGCTCATGCAACTCATCCTATTTCAAGTCAACCACTTGAAATCCAATTACTTGTGTTTTTCCTCAATTAACTCACACTAGAGAATCAAAAACTCGACTTTCAATTTCAACACATCAGTGAACTGCCTCATGTTAGAAAATCAGAAAGGCAGAAAGATTTTCTTATTCTTGATAATTACCTGTGATGTTTCTTGTTATCATGATTCTTTATATCTTCTTTCTTTTAGTTCATCAAGCAATTACCAAAACAGCATCACATAGAACAATAGACACCATATGTAGGCACTATGCCAAGGCAAAAACCCCCCTCGAGGGGAAAACCCAGTCAAGATAATTATTCCTTTCAATAGTATTCTTTGAGACTCTTCACCCTAGACATATACCAGACCTTCCCTCCACACCAAGTCAGCCTCCCAAATCTTTAACCCCTTTCCAGCAACAGACAGCTTCCGGCAGCAGCATAAATTGGAAGACTTCGATCTCCCAATCTAGGGCACGAAATAGAGAGAGAGAGGCACCAAAATTTTGTTCTTCTTCTTCTCCTTAGACTTCCCCAAACTCGCACTTCTTTTGACTTCCAGGCAACAGACTTCAAACTTTTCCCAGCTACAAGAGATATTGAACTTGCTGTGAGAGAGTGTTCCAAATGAATTCGATTTCCTTCCTTTTATAAGCTCTAGGTGAGGTCGAATAGTGGTGGTCTGGATGTAGGTGTAAGTGATAAGCTCTCAAATCTTGAGACTATGTCTTCAAGTTTTGGTGGAACTTCTTCTATTTTTCCCTTTGAAGTATCTGTCATCAAACTCCAATTTTCTTACAACAAACTCAAATTTCATTAAAAATTCACTTTATAACCTTTTCATAATTTTAACCCAACTTTCAAAACATTAAATTCCCTTTAACGATGACGGAGTCATGTTATTCGTATTTCCCTTGTTTTAATTATATCAACGGACCCAAATCATATAAACACTTTGCATACATAACTCAAAATCAATTTAATTGGAGTTTGTAATTTATCGCATCCAATCATAGAATTAAACCATACGCATTTTTTTATGTGATCATCATTGGATCTCTAAGTTTCCCACGGAACTCAAGGACCGTTAATCTGAAACTATAAACTTTTCGCATCCATTTTAGAGTTTAACCTCTATGCAGCTTCCTATGCAAACACTGTTGAATCGATGATCATGATGCGAAAACCTTTAGATCTGTTGAGTGCTGGGCCGACAACTCTAATCATAAAATCTAATTTGTAATATCATTGGGTCCATTCGAATGGTTAACCACTGTGCAACTTTATATGCGATAATCGTTGGATCATAATTCGATGGTCACGATATCATTTTGCTCCTTACGCACTACAATGATCCCATTTGCTTCAGTTCTGTCAGATTCACTACCCATTCAAGAAATCACGGTTTCCATATTTCAACAACTAATAGTCTTTCAATTCGACAATACAAGCAGCCATTCTTTCTTCACAGTGAACACAGAATATTTAATTAAACATTACACACATAAATTAAATCAATGGAGCTTCAATTGACTAAAATAAAATCAGAACTGTTTCAAAAGAAATAAGATTTCTTTGAATTGTCAATTCCACATACAATTTCAAAGGTACAGAGGATTTACCATGTTCTTCTATTTTCTTAATTCTCCATCCAATCCTCTCTTCCCCGAATACATTTCAAATTAACATTTTATGTAGCAACGAAACTCGTAGGTTTGTTGGCTTAATAGCAAAAATGGCTTTAATTATAAAAATACACAAGAGGTAGTTAAATAATAATAATTTATTAATATGATAAGATATAATAAGATGATTTAAAGTTACAATGAGGCCCTGCTTTTATACCTATGCAGGTGACCTTTCATGAATAGGCATGTCTTTTAGACATGCCTTTTCAGCGAATTAACAATTACTAGCATAATCACTATTTGATTAGTTAGTAATTATATTTATTCTATTTATTCTATTTTATACAATTTTTATTTGTTACATTTTAAATATAAACAAATTGATCAATTCTATGGATCGAATTTGCCCAA